>OZ026619.1:75028122-75075622 GCA_964020975.1 Hermodice carunculata
AGCATACACGTCTTAAACGTCTTTTCTGCCTCAATGTTGACCAAACCTAACGAACAACTGGCTTATCAATCAAATAAAATTTATATATGTTTAAGATTTACACCACTACTTTCACGTCTATGACTAGTATATCCGTTAATAGTTTGTTATAAAAAATATTCATGTTCAGTTAAACAGAAACTGACCCGAGTTCTGTGCTAGGTTTTATTATTTTGTAGTTAAATGGTCTTGTCTCTCTTCTCCAAAAATTGTAGATACACTGTACGATCTGTCACTGCGTGCGTTAAATGGTGTGTGTATACACAATGAGGACATTAACATTGTATATTTTATCATACAATATGCCGGTAGAGCAATGGTTCATAAGATAATCATCTTGGGAAACAAATGTATATCTTCAAGTGGAATTATGCATGGTGATTGACCCACAAGAAAAAAGCTAATGAAATTACCATATGTGTAAAGGGAAAGTGACCATTATGCAAAAATATATGTAACAATTGGACTGCAGAAAATATCCGTTTAGTAATGGGAATCTTTATCTCTGTATTTACCGAAAACTGCGAATTGAAGTGGCAAACAATGACTTTTGATGGGTATATTCTTGCATATTTGATGCAGGTTTGTTTGGATTTTATGCTATGTCTATTGTTTCAAAAGACCCGAGTAGTGATATGAATTATAATGGGCAGATTTTTGACTAGTAACAAACTGACAAGCGCAGGGATCTTTTTACAGTAATTTAGCTCAGATCAAGTGGGAAAACATTAACGCTCGGACGGCGACTATAGGAATAATGCCAAGTGGCTAATCCGAAAATCAGCGAATCCTACATTTGTGTGGTGGGGTAGCCCGGCCACCGGCCCGACTCGTGGCTTCTTCATTGAGGCAAACAGGTGTGTAAAAGTACCAAACCACGTATTAGCGCCACCACATTGAACAGGAATGGCACGCACATGAATTTTCCATTGCAAGACCTCCGATGAACTGTTCTTTGTTTACTCATATGCGCGGCCCGGTGGTCTCACATAGTGCTATGGAATAATATTCACCCATTCCCCATGGTCAGAGCATGAAAGCAAAAAATTTTCTTTTGTACTCTTATCCCGCTATGAAAAGAATTTTGCGGCTTTTGACTACAAATTGGCGCCTGCTTAAACACCGGTATATCGCGTCGCCGTTTGATTAAAACTACTGTTCTCATCAGGCGAGTGGTGGATCAAAGTTATTATATTTGTACCTAATTTATATCAACAAAATTAATGGTAAATTTACAGGCAACTGATTCCTCACAAGTCATTACAGCTAGCAACCAGGCATCTTTAACTGTGTTTTAGTCCTGTTGCGTACAGTTACTTTTTATTTAGGTAGTTATATAACAACTAAATAAGAAACTTATACACATTATATTATCGGTTCAGAACCTTACTGAATTTTAATGAACGACTCCATAATAAAATATGAAGTGATTATTTCCTCTGTACAAGTTTAATTACTCACTTTTAAAGTTTAAAATTTGTAATTTAGTGCGTATCTATGATGTTAAAGTTTCTGCATCGTAGTCTCTAAATGTGGCTCCCTACATGCAAAATGTTGGATGATATTACCAAGAAATAATATGCCTAATGATAACTGCATTGGTTTTATGCAACAATATTTGGCCAGCACATGTTTACTTACGCGGCTCGTTTAAACCATAACATGACTCCACGTAAAGCTTGTATGTACAGCCGATCAAGGTGTTCCCTTGTGTTTTCAACACTCGGTCGAAGTCAATTTCCATATTTCAATACTATATTTTGCCCACAATTTGTATATAATAGAAACTATCCTGAATATGCTCAAGTTTCAATAGCTATTGCAAACGCGAGTTCTTTTACTATGCAGCGCAAGCATAAAATGTAACTGTACATGTGATAAATGGGGTACCATGATTACGGTGGCTATTCACTGTCATTTTCATGCTACCATAGAAAAAATAAATAGGTAAATATAAATGACTCGATTTCTGGGAAAGGAGACAGCATTCCGCAATGTATCGCTTAGTATATATGGCTTAATAGTAACTCGTACGCATTAATGATGAAATTATGTTCGATTTCTGAAAAACGGAATATATTAAGCGATCTTTCGGTATTGTATGTTGTGTTCAGTGCATTGGCTATACTTTGTATTAATTAATGAAATTGAAAATTATGAAACCAACAAACTTTAAAGTTTTTGCGAATTTACACCAAAATATGTATGATTGTGGGGCAGATTTAATTATTCATCTATAACTATCTCAATGCGTCTTTGAGAATTGATAAAAAATTATAACTTACAAATTCCATTACATACGTTATCCTCTTCAGAAAGGATTGCTCAAAGTCAGACAAGTGTGTCATTTGTGACAACAGGTCTTCTATTTTGCTTACGTATGTCTTGCGTGTCAATTCACAGGGGAATAAATGACGTCAGGCGTGATCATTTCAATGGCTTTTCTTGCCCGGTATGGATGCACGCAATCCGTATGGTGTGATATCGCTTATTGTTTTCCGTTTTTTAGGAATTGAACAAATAAAATATTATATTATACATAAAACTAAATCCTGCGACGCTTTATACACTTTCTGTGCACAGACCAGTCATACATATAACGTTCTGTAACCCGTATATGTCATCTTCTCTAACGAATGTCCCATGTATTTATGTCTTGGTGCCAACCTAGACATATTGTGTTTCCAAGAATTCTTCTCTCTCTCTCTCTCTCTCTCTCTCTCTCTCTCTCTCTCTCTCTCTCTCTCTCTCTCTCTCTCTCTCTCTCTCTCTCTCTCTCTCTCTCTCTCTCTCTCTCTCTCTCTCTCTCTCTCTCTCTCTCTCTCTCTCTCTCTCTCTCTCTCTCTCTCTCTCTCTCTCTCTCTCTCTCTCTCTCTCTCTCTCTCTCTCTCTCTCCTTAACGACCAAATTTGTCCGAAGTTTTTCTCGGACACTATAATTTCAAAAACCACCAAATTTGCCTTGGTGACCGACCTACCAGTGAAATTGTGCATCCGGTTTGTAATAGTCGTGATGTTTAAAACTATGTAAATTATGGACAATTCAAATTTTAAAAGCTCCATACCATCCAAACTATTGCAGACAGACACAAAATTTCAACTTGCATGTATAGGTTTGTGACACCTGCCGATACAATGGACAGTAAATTAAAGTTGTGGAATTTCAAATTATGCTTATAAGGGGCATTGACAAATTAAAGTTGAATATTTCCAAACTGTTATACATACAGATGCCATTCCATCCTCAATTTACAGTTTGTGGCAAAGCCGCATCCAATGAACCATGAACTAAAGTTGTAGGATTTTAATTTAGATAAATATGCACAATTTAAATCTTGAATAGCATCAAAACTATTATAGATAAAGGTGCCATTCCAACTTCAATTCATGGCTTTGTGACATAGCCGCATTCAATGAACCATGATCCAAATTGTACAATTTTGAATACACAAAATTCAAATTTTGAATAACTTCAAAACTGTTACACATAGAGGTGCCATTCCAACTTCAATTTTGTAGTTATGTGACATGTCCGCATCCCATGAATCATAAACCAAAGTTGTAGGCTTTTAATTTATGCAAATTAGGCAAATACAAAAAATTAATATGTTGAATAGCTTCAAAACTATTATAGATAATGGTGTCAAACTTCGCTTTATGAGTTTGTGACATGACCACATCCAATGAACCAAGAATAAAAGTTGAAGCATTTCAATTCATGCGAATTAGGCTAATACACAAAATGTAGATTATGATAAACAATGCTCATTCACCCAGACAAATTTACTGTGGAGCAAATCTTCTTTTCTAGTTTTAATTGATATCTTCCGAATTTACAAAGAATGTTTACATTGCATACCAATGTTGTGTTCGACTCAACACGCTGCCAATATCTATCTGTTCTATTTCACCTGCAAAGAAACTTTGAGTTTCGGTTCTGTTGACAGCTACCGGACTAATACTGGCATTTTAAAAAAGAATTTTATGAATATTCATCGCTGCATGGGTGGCACTTCCAGTGAGTCAGAAGGCAGAACTCATGGCCTTGAATGTTTTCACCATACCGTCAGCTGGATTTACCTGAAGCTTGGTCGGGTTGGTTTCTACCAAATTTATTCAAATAGTCACGCTTCAATAATTTTCGGATTTTTAATGACTTTTTTGGGGGGGGGGGGGGCAAAATTAAAAAAAATATATTCTTGGAAACTGCCAAGCCAAGTGCTTTAAAATTGCACAGGAACACATCCGGGAAACCTGAGACCTTAATTTGTTCAACACGTTGCGCTGCGGCTTTTCCTATTTCTTGATGAAATTTTGTGTGTTAAGGATATATAATTTACCTTTTCCCTGGAACAGTCACTTGTTCCTCTTGTGAACTCTGGCTTTTAACGAATTTTTAAATTTGGGTACGCGTCAGAAAATACATGCATTCCTATTGATTACAATGCTGGTCAATGGGAGTTGCAATGGAAATTCACAATTCCGACTTCTTCCCCAGAACCGTTAACCAGATGCACTTCAAACATGGTGGGGATATTCCTTGAGTGGGCCTCTACCAAATTTATACAAAATGGTCACGATCCATTGATTTTAGATATTTACTGATTTCTTGTTCAATTTTTGGCAAAATCTTAAAAAATCTTCTTCCTCGAAACCTGAGCAGCCAATTGCTTTGAAATTTCACAGGGACACTGCTGGGGACCCCAAAACCTGCATTTGCTCAACAGGTGGCGTTGCTATTCTTATTTATTTTTTTACGAATTTTGTGTGTTTTCCCCAATTTGTTACTTCTTTTACAAAACCATTGCTCAGATTTTTCTGAAATTTGGTGAAAATGTAGCTTGTCGGAGGATTAAACGAAACTGTACACTATGTTTTGATACTCTGTGTCTCTGACTTTTAACGAATCTTTCAATTCAGGTACCTGTCAGTTAAATTCATGCATTCCCATTGATTAACATGTAAGCCAAAGGAAATTGCGATAGAAATTCACATTTTTTCTTTCCAAAATTTTCAACCCCTTGGTTAGAGTGGGGCTTATTATGGACTGAATGTCAAAGTCAGCTGAGGACGGGCTGTACACACAGCTCTCTTGTTTAAACTATCTTTGACAGACAATGTTTCCTGAGAAGCCACAGTTTTGTGTTCACAGAGACAGTAGTTTGTTATTATAAACGCAACGAGACGGACTTCCGTTCAAAGCCAAGTATCCTTCACATACCCAACTTAATTTCCCATATTTGGGAGGATCTATGATAAACATAACAAATATGTAATATACGCACTTAATAAGAAGCATGTTAATGCCACAAAAATAAAGTCTTTGTGAGCTATTGATGTAAGCCGATAAACATACCGACTATTGAAATAGTTGGTACATTCCACGATTTTCATTCGAAATACTTTTTTACTGATCATTTTTTTTCTTCATTCTCAGTCCACGGGAAAAATTTGTAAAAGGATCCGTGATCATATTTTAAATGTCCAAATCGCTCTGATACTAAGAGACAAAGATGCAAATTAACCTGTAGTTTGGTTGTGCCGCTCCTCATTTTTGAAAGTCCGAATTTTCATGTCGACCGATTCTACAACAAATTTTCTTTAAAAGGTATTATGCTCGACTGGTACAGAAGAGCTTCTGTCTCCAGAGGGTACAGAATGACCAGTGGTGAATTGCATTGCGCTGGTACCACATGTTTCTGCTCCCAGAGGAAGGGAGAGCATAACCAACGATGAGCTACACGACACTGATGCTGCACGCTTGAGCCCTGAGAGGAAGGTACCGCATAATCAGCGATGAGCTACATCACACTTATGCTGCAGGCCTCTGCCCCCAAAGGAACTCACGGCATAACCAGTGATGAGCGATGCTGCACTGATGCTATATGCCCCCGGAGGAAAATACAAAATAGTCACCGATGAGTTACACTCCACAATAATGCCACACGCTTCTGACCGCAGAGGATAGTAGTACAAACGGTGATGAGCCACACTAAAACGCCACATGCTTCTGCACGGAAAGGAAGGTGCAGAAAAGGCACTGATGAGCTCCACTGTAATGCTACATTTTTGCATCCGGATAGAAAGGTGTGGCACGATAACCTGTGACGAACGAGGAACAGCAGAGGTATTACTTCGAAACCATAACCTGGCAAAATTTACGTGCCAAGCTTATATGTTTTAGAAGCAAGACAACTAACTTGTTGCATAATACCAATTTGTTAGCTGTTTTTTAATACGTGGCAGGTATCTTTATTAAAAACAAAAAACAAAAACAAAAATAAAAAAACAAAAACAAAAAAAAACCGGGAACGGGTGCGGTTTTATTATAGAATTGTGTTGATTGATAATGCTATTTTGTCTTTTTCTTTTGTTTTGCATTCAATTCAATACATGGTTCCCAAATTCTACAGGCTTCAGGAATTGGTACTTTTTTCACTTAATAATGTATGATTTTTATGGCAAATATGGCAACGAGTCCAAAGCATGCATGATATCATGCGCGCTCTCTAGAAAAAGTATTGGCTGTACTTTGCTTGCCATTGTATTGCGAGTCGTGCGCCTGTCGCTCATTACCACCTTTTTACCAGGTGTATGAAATTTAAAAATTAATAAAAAAAAAAAAAATGATAAACCCCAAATATCTTTACATCGACCCTTTTGGAGCTGCAAGATACGGCTTGATATATCAACAAACTAATCTTAAGAAATTTACAGTACATTTTATGCATGCAGGCTCTGTTATTCACGCGATGAAACCCGATCTTTGCAATGGAGCTGCCACCGAGCTCATACTTGACTAGAGTGCGTCTCCTTGACGAATGAAAGCCCTACCCCCCAGGGGCCGTCTTGTCGCGTGGCTCGGTCGTCCATGTCGACTCTTACAAACCCATTCATAACAATAAACACTTTGCTCCACATCTATCGCTTTGTTCTTCATTGGAGAGAAAGCAAATGTAGGAGAAAACCCATAACTAAACAAGAGACTTCTCACTCGGTCGCAAACATGACAACATGGACAGGCGACACGGTAGTATGTCCATCTTAAGACTATGTCAGTGGAAAAAAATTCAGTCATGTCACACGACTGCTCCCTTTCGGCAAACCTACCAAAAGGCAAATTTGTCTTAGTCGTTACGTCCAATTGAAAGGAGAAGACGTCAAAAACTTTTAAAAGATTTGTAATTATTCTTGTCTTTCCTTAATTACATCAACACGGATTATGTTCGAACAGTCCTTTCCCACAGTCCAACTCTTCAAAAATTTTGTTGCTGGCTTTTCCTAGCAAGTAACAACGCTGTTTGAACTGAATTCTTGAAAATATCAAAATAAAACAGAACAGCTAAAATGCATTTTTTCCTTTTTGTTTGCTTGCTTGCTTTCTGGCACTCTTACCCGTTCCCATCTAACTCTAACAAAAATATGACTAGATTAGGGAACTGACGACTTGTCAAGACTGGCTTAGGGACAAAACGTGGGTGTGTTAATGATATGTTACCACAATGGTGATTATATCATGTTTCGACACTTACATGCACCTGTGACAGGGACCGGTGCGCTATGGATGTTCAGTGCGGACGGAGATTCTGGCTCGTCACCTGCCTCGCTGGCCTTGGTGGACAAAGTTCCTATGTGACGGCTTACTTATTTCCCTGCTGAGCAGACTCAGTTCCGTGTGTTCTCCATCCTGCAATAAAAGAAAAAACGAGACTTTTCTGAGTAGGAAGCAACTAACGTAGCTTATTAAAAATTAACACAAAGAAATCAAGCATCATTTCGTTTTTATATGTGTTCTTGCTGCTGTTGCTTTGGCTGATTTTGATGATAAAAATGGCCAAGTCAAGTACATGTATGTTATCATTGGCCTTTTTCGAGTGTTGGTCTTACTGAATGTCTTTGTTGTGCTGCTTGCACTATAATTGCTGCTGCTGCTGATAACGATGATGATGATGATGACGACGACGACGATGGCGACGACGACGAGGGGGGAGAAGGAGGAGGATATTATTTTACCACAGAAACTAAGCGCTCGTTTCTTGATTGTGTGTCATACACAATTGCCCCTGGTATAAACTTAACGTCAGCAGTTCATGCAACAAGAAACCTTTGGTTGATTTGTCAGACAGAGATAACGATTTGTTTAGACGGTTCATGTGTTCATATCAGAAACTAGAAGTTCCGTATTTTTGCCAGATCAATGTTCATGCAATGAACCTTCTTGGGTCTCTGATCTCAATACAGCTATATGTTCCAATGTTCCTTGTGAATAGCGTTGTGTGTATCCCCAGAGCCTCCAGATTACTCTTTTTTACTATTATGTAATCCAGTTTGACTCAATAAGTTCATTAAATAATGACCATCGTAGTGCTGGTAGTGGGGTGTCCTATGATTGATTTTCTTAGGTGTTGATGCCACCAGTGCTGCTGATGCTGGTGCTTATGATAATAATGCTGAATATGACGACGATAATGATGGTAATGATAACGATGACGAACATGGGTGCAGGTATTGATTGCTCTTCGTGGTCCCAAAATGATCACACAAGAATTTAAATTATTGTCTAGGACAACAGACTCAGTAACATTATCATTATGCATACAGCATGAATTGTTCTTTACTTAATGGTTCACGATTGGATCAACGCCAAATTACCAGACTGCGTGTGACATCGGGCAAGTAGTGGTACAGCTACATCATTTTGTATTGCGATGGGAGATAGAAATCAGATTTATGCCTATGCAGAGACAAAGCCGCATTTTTTTTTTTTGCACGGTGCTAAAACTGCTACTTCACATTTTGACTGAAACCAGTTCACGTTATAGAACAACTGCGCAGTGCTTCCTCTCATTTCTCTGAACAAATCAGATTAATATTGCATCAACGCATAATGGAATGCTAACTAGCCAGCATATAATTATTAAAGAGAACTCTCCGAGCTTTTAAAGACACCTAGTTATCAGGCTAAATATTATGCTTACATTTGACTCCCTGTTAAAATGATTTTATTTCATTAAACTGGACACTGTTAATGATAGTTTACCCTAATATCTGTGGAGCTTACCGTCGTCCAATGAAAAGATCAAACGTCGGCGCCGCGTATCTTGTGCACGGTCTACATCCTAATCACCCGCCATCATCATAACAATGGAGAGGATGCAAATGACTGGAGGACGGCCGCGTATGGTTGGTGGAGCGTATAGTCTGTTGGGTGATTGATGTGCTGTGAGTGGTTGGACCCACGTGGTTGGGTCCTAGCACAACAATACCTGTGCACATATAAATAGAGAGACACTTACGGTTGATCACAAAACACACCCTTCATTTGGCAACAAGTTGCATGCAGTTGATGTCTGGAGTGGACAAGTTGTGAGGTACCATTTACCGCACGACTTGCCCGGACCGAAGTTATACCAGCATCTGGTGGTTAACGATACAGAGCATTTAAGAGTGATCTGTCATTTGCAGCACCGGCCATGTCACGATCGTTTTACGTGGACTCTTTAATTGTAAAGAAGGGAAGTCATGAAGCACAGGGGTCCCATGCTGCAGCGGGGCAGTACGGACACCACCCATCACATCAGGCGCATCATCAGCATCTGCCAACACTTCCGGGTCATCCCATCCACTGTCTCCCACGGAGTCCGTCCGAAGTCCTGTGTTGTCCGATGTGCATCGCATCTAACGCCGCGGCAGGGACAGTTGGCCTGGTACCAGTATCTACAGCAAGTATGCAGCTGCTGAAGCCTCTCCCCAGCACCCCCTCCATCACCTCCCAACCCAGCCTATCCGTCACGTCCTCCTATGTCAACTTACACAGAAGTGCACAAGGACTCGGTGTCCGACCCGAGGGGCCACGGGGTCACCACATCTCTGCTTCATCCTTTGCACCTGTTGATCCCAGAAGACTCCGATACATGAACCTCGGTAGGTCCTTCATTTATTCAAACATGATGTAACTGAGTCTAGCTCATCATCAGGTAAATCCTTTATATATAAACATAACCAAAACTTAGACACCTTTCATCCATTCAGGGGTTGTTTCTTTCTTTTTTCGAACATATTAAAGATACATTTGCCAAATGGCAGCGCCATCCCCAATCAGGGATAATTAAGGCGTCGGAAGGGATAATGTTTTTATTAATTAGGTCATTTCTCTCATCTCTTATGATACATATGTGGGCGATACAGCAGAGATAACTGCGAAGAAAATGTCGTCAATTACAATGTACTACTGTAACAGATATTAATCAGAAACGCTTTTGAAAGCTTGTCTGTTTAATTCTCTCTCTCTCTCTCTCTCTCTCTCTCTCTCTCTCTCTCTCTCTCGAAGTTTTCACATTAGTGGCGTCGATCACTGGATGAACCGTCACTAATTGGGAAAATGTTGATTATATGCACATAATTTCTTGTTCCAATTTGAGAAAAGGCCATTTATAATGAAAAGCTGTTTTGGTCAATGTGGATGCTAACTAGCTTACGTATCAAAGAAGAAGATCGCATTTAAATTATATTGTAACTTTACAGCCTTTGTGTGACACATCACAGTTTAGATTTTCAAATGTATTACGGCATCGTTACAGCTGCTTTTCATGCCAATAACAACCGAACGAATAAAAAAAAATCACTTTGAGCATGTGCTCAAAGATTTTCCCTTATTATAGATTTTCAATGGCGATATCAGGTGACCTTGTCTACGTGGTTAACTCATTTGTATTGGCTTCATTTTATTTTCAATAGCAACTGTATTATGTATGAAAAAGTGGAACACATTCAGCACACATCAACTATGTTTGAACTGAGTAATCCAAAACTGCCGTTCATCTGGGTCTTGTAACTGGTGGCATATGTCCGCAGTGTGGAGACCCACAAGTGTCTTTATAGTGTTTTGGTTTGTCCTATGTAACTCATCGTTGACTCAGTGAGCCATATAAGGCCCCTACCAACCCTGTTTTTTTTTTTTTTTTTTGGATTTTCTTTTCTTTTTGTTTTTTGTTTGTTTTATGTTTTTTTTTTGGGGGGTGGTGTTTTTTTGCTTTGTTTTTGTTTTTGTTTTTTTTTGGGGGGGGGGGGTAGCTATCTGCAACCATGATAAAGTTTTCATATATCACCCATTACGATTGTTTCATTGAAATAAAACCGTTACTTTCCAAACCATCGTAAAACGTGATTCGCATGTGTCACATTATCATAATTTCATTATGTTTGTGTCACGCGCCTTAATTGACGCACAAGCTTGTAGCTATTAGTGGTATTCTAGTATGACCACACTTGAACAAGTAACAGTCACTTTGGGGGTGCAGCCCAGCGATTTTGTTGTTGAAATACTGATCCCGTATCAGATCATATCTAAAACGGGCGAATTTTATCACTCTTTTTCTGTCATAAGCTACTGTCAGAAGTAGTTCCTCATGCTTCACTGCCTTGAATTGTCCTCGCAGGATACCGCACGTCACATCCATTGCCACTGTGTTACAGAGTTGACATGCTTTATTATCCCTGATTAGAATGCATGGTTTACTAATCAGGGCTTCTCAGCAGCAATTCCATGCCTGGCGTATGGCATGACACACTGGCTGAAGCACTTGAATTTTTACTTCTTTATGTGTGGCTTCAACATTCCGCTAAATCCTGCTCTGTGTAATTCACATATTACAAATATTTATCCCGATGACCATACGTTAATGGAATAAGTTTACTTGAATAATCTGCCCCTTCACTTGTATAAAAACCTAATGCCCCTTTTCTCCGTGTCGGTCTTGTGTTGTTATCTAACTAAGCTTTGGGTATGTATGCGCGTTTACGAATGTCCCATCCATTGTTAATTATTATATGCCGGTACAATTGCTTTTTCTTGTTCCTTTTTTCATCAGTTTTCCTCGATTGTCACATGAAAATAAGTTCCTTGTCATAGTTGCTCAGGCGCGACTGTAAGGAGTCATTCACACGTTTTATGTCTATTTCTGGAGATCGTCCTGTCCTCAGGCTTTTTATTTCTAAAAGAACATACGGAGCCTCTTCTCGAAACGAATGACGCATGAATGAATATTTGCACAGTGAACAATAAACACCCATTCAGTCTATATCTTTAGGGTTCTATAGTACACAGATCAAATTTACTGATTGCAATAACCTCTTTGGCAAAAATAACAAGAACCATTAAAGTGCGTTTGCTTTTCTTATAAACGACCGGCTTGGATAATCGAAAAACTGCATTATTTTTCTTTGCTACCTTTGCAGGTGTCAGTCCCAGTTCAGATGATCTTCCAAGCAGCAAGCGCATCCGAACAGCCTTCACCAGTACTCAACTATTAGAACTGGAGCGAGAATTTTCCGCAAACATGTATCTGTCTCGACTTAGAAGAATAGAAATTGCTACTTATTTGAACCTCTCGGAAAAGCAAGTCAAAATATGGTTTCAAAATCGCCGAGTCAAATACAAGAAAGAAGGCAGTGAATCACGTGATAAATGTCGCTGCTTACGCACATGCGCATCAAGACACAGTAAAGGGCGTACACTGTCCGAGAGTGCTGATGAGAGTGACACTAACACGCACGTGGACGTGGAAGATTTAAATATGGACCAGAAAGACAGACATATTGAACATACCAAATCATAATAAAAATGGTATAGACTGTGATATTGAAAGACCCATAGTGCTTTATATACATAATATATTTATATATAATTGTTTATATTTATATCATACAGCTGAGAAAATTTTACGCTGAAACTTTTTGAGAACGGACGTGATACAATGCCTCTTGTGCCTACTATTGCTTGATTTGGCATAAGCGTATCTGTGGAGACACTTATAGATTGATGACATATTCATTTACTTATTTATTTATTTATTTATTTATTTATTTATTAACAAATTAAAGAAATATTGTAGTTTTATCGGACCACATTCATCTCTATGCGGATTATTCTGCAGCAAGTTTTGTTGACCTTGGGCGTGCCTTTGGACGAACTTTCCAGAGTCAAACTTACCAACTCAAACGTTCAAAGATGCATGAACAAGACCAGAATGAATGTATACGAAAATGATACAAGTATTGTATTTTACAATCAGATGAAATATTTTGTCGTCTAAAAAATATATTTTGACAAACACGACTAGTCTATTTATATCAAAGAAATTTGCCCGAGCAGAAAGGCTCAAGTACATTGCCGAAGAGGTAAACTTTATCATATATTTTTTGGTCATCAAAATGAAACTAATGTCCACATTTCGTATACAATAAATCGTTTTCGTATATATATATATATATATATATATATATATATATATATATATATATACATATATATATATATATATATATATATATATATATATATATATATATATATATATATATATATATATATATATATATATACATTTGACTGCAGTATTACGGAGTTTTGCTTTCCCGCAGAATATCTGGACTGCTGATTGTGAAGACAATGACTGCACGTTATGTGAGTGAAATTAAAGGATGGTGAGAATTCAGGTTTCGTATGCCGGTCCGAACTGCCAAACAACGGATGTAGCTTTATTTCATTTGAGGTACGGTATCAACGGAACCCTAGATTAAATACCTGAGCTGACGTTGTATTGAAAACTCTCCATAATACAGAGCTACCACATAAAACCGCTTGGTCAACATGCTTAAATTACATGGAGTTTAGAACCATTGACCTTTTTTTTACTTTGTTGGCTGTGAACTTGACAGCACATGCGAGGCAAGACCAAAAGGCATCCTTTTGTTTGATTGACTTGTGTCGAGTGTGTCGTGTACTTGACTTAGAGCCAAGTGGCGGGTTTCTGTCTTTTTGTCAGTGGATAAAGTATAGGGTTTAAGTGGCTTCTAAAGACTTCATTCCAGACAATGAGAAAGTCGGCTTTGTGTTTTATTTTTCCCGTAACATGCATCCTTACACAAGAACACATCTGAACTAGCTTGCAAGCTGTAAATAACAAGTATTTTTATCCACCATCGGACAAGGGAAGAATAAGTTGGGCCCATAATCATAAAATTAGTCATAAAACCCACATTGTTAAAAACTCTGTCATATACTTGCTCCAACAAAGAACACGCTGCATTGTTGTATTTTGGGCAAGAGCCTTTCTTTTGAGCTTTTTGCTTCAGGTTCTAGACACACCGGGAACACATTTTGTTGTGTCAGCCAGCATCAGGCCATACAAATTCACTGCGGGCAGTTGTTTTCATTAGGTGTTCAATCCATAAATTCAGATTGTGCTAATTACACAGTATTGCACGAATCTTTTCTTGTGAACATGGATAGGCCACAGCTCATGATTTGATTTACACAAAGTCAACAACTTTCTTGGCCAACCCACACTTAAGAAAACTCTTGACATGCGACGTGCTTTTCTGATGATCTTATCTATGAATATCGATTAAAATATTTTCTTTTACTGAGATCGTTTCAGCATTAACATTGAAAACTAACCAAACTTGGCATCTAAGCTTTTTTGGCTTTTTGAGTGGCGAAAGGCTATAACCTGCAACCATTTAAACCCAGCTTGAATTTTATACATATACGATCTTCGGTCCAAACCAGTTTTTCTTTCCAGAAAGAAAACAGGGTATATGGCATTTATTGCCCCGAGGTGGCCTAAAGACAGTTGACGAATTGAGCAGCGTCAGGAGAGAATTTTCATTATTCTATGTTTGAGGGTGAATTATAATTTTCTAGAGTGAAATTTAACAGAAGTAACTCACTGTAGATCACATGACTTACACATTGTTACAACTAAATTTTGACGCGCCTGCATCAGTGACGCAGTGCATTAACATCGATACAAAATCAAATGTGCGCGAGGGATGTTTCATTATATGTCACACGTGAGGTGGAATAACTACGATGAGCGTAAACAAACACGGCGCACCAGGTCGGCGTTGAAAGTAGGCCAAGCATATTTTTGCGATGAATATCCGATTAAGTTTAAGTCACTCAAATTTCGGATATAATACCCGAGTGTCTATCGGGCTTTGACTGTTTCGCACGAAAGGAAGTAACATACTGTAGGCTACATACAAATTCAATGCCTTGTGCGTTCAATTTATCACGCAACAAGTTTTTCATTTCAATATAAAGTAACTGAAATATTACCATAAACTAGAAAAGAAGATTTGCTTCACAATAAATCTGTCTATGTGCCTTCAAAATGAGAACAGTTTGAAATGCTACACTTTGCCAATGTTCAGCATAATCTAAATTTTGTATATTAGCCTAATTTGCATAAATGAAAATGCTACAAGTTTGGTTCTTGGTTCATTGGATGTGACCATGTCACAAACGTATAAAGTGAAGTTTGAATGACACCATTATCTATAATAGTTTTGAAGCTACTAAAACATTTTAGTTTTGTGTGCTTGCCTAATTTGCATAAATTAAAAGCCTGCAACTTTGGTTACGGTTCATGGGATGCGGCTATGTCACGTATACACGTGCCTAATTACACAGTTTGCTACAAGAACAATGAAGATAGGAAACATAAAAAATAAAAAAGAATAGGGACATATACATTCAAGTGTGTGTACATATAAGAGGGATGACCTTAAAAAACAGGCGCTTGTCATCAACATTATTATTATCATTAGCATCATCGTTGTCTTTATTGTCAAATCGGTTATTTGTATAATTTTAGACATCACGACCATTCCAAACCAGATACACAATTTCACTGGTAGGTCTGTCACCGTGGCCAATTTGGTGATGTTCGGAATAAGAGTGTCAAAGAAAAACTATGGACAAATTTGGTCGTAAAGAAAGAAAGAGAAAGAAAGAAAGAAAGAAAGAAAGAAAGAAAGAAAGAAAGAAAGAAAGAAAGAGAGAAGAATTCTTGGAAAAACAAAATGTCTGGGTTCACACCCAAACATAAATACAGTGCCCTAGCTCATGTCAGATACAGAAGGACCCAGCTCCACCAGGCTGCCTGTGCCAAAGGGGAATCCTTCATCAAAAGAGTGGGTCTCAACGCCACCATGTGTGAAATATCTAATTAAAAGTCGCTTAACCGCTCGTGACAACACGTGTTCACTGTTGTGACAAGTGTCAAATGGATAACTGTATGTTAATGTTCTGTCCGTATATGAATGCATATCAGTTGATCGCGTTTTACACAAGTATTTCCGTCACAACAAGATAAGTTCACTTTGCAAAACGAAGAGGAAAGTGTGGTTGACAAAAACAATTAGGGAAATGGCCATGCTCTAAATTATATAAAACTGTAGAAAGTTCTGGTCAGCTCAATCTGGGCGCAATTGCAGCGTAATGTAAACTATATAACAATGAGTGTGGCCGAATTCTCAGCTATTTATATTGTACAATATTGTATTGTCCCGTGCGTCTTGTACATAGCATTCTGTATGAGTATATGTCTGGAGACCCCCTCGATTTGCCACTCAATGGCTATTGGGCAATCCAGTTTTTTTTCGAAATAAATATGTTTACAATACAATGCAATTTTTTTCTAAACTGAATGTACCTGTCAGCAAATTTATGGCAGGGCCGTCCAACAATTAAAATGTGGCGAGCTCAGACACTGCACCCAAATATACGATATAGTGACATTGAGAGTGTTTTTGTAGACAACTTAAGTATATGAAAAGAAGATTTTCACATGTGCTCCCGGATTTATCGGTGGAAGTGTGCTATTTAAATATGTTGAGAGTCTTATTAATCTACAGATAGCCTTGCAATACAATTAGTTTAGTTTAAACGTATTTATTTAGTCTGGATAGCCCTATAGTACATCGAAATGACTAATACATGGGTTCTCCAGAACATGGAGACACACAGTAAGTATATACAAGACACACATGACAGAACAAATGTTACCAATGAATTATATCTATGTAAACTCTGTACGAATATCAAAGTTTGATTACATTTAAGATACAAGTTAAACCAATATGAATTGAGTTCACTATTTACCCATTAAAGAAAAAAGGTATGATACAAATAAATTTGCATAGTCCAACCGATGAATACTACAGTAACAGTAACGGAAACATTTAGTCGTTAAAGCGCCTGGTATCAATAATGTACTGATGGAGAGCATCACAGATCTGGATATTCAGGCAGTTCGAAAGCTCGTTACTGCCACGGAGAAATATTTCAACTAACCTATCACTACCAATATGAATTATAAGATGCGGGCTAACTCCCGGAGCAATCAAAGGAATAACAGTATTCAGTAATCTGTTTCTCGGAACGATGTAATAGGGACAGAAGAGTAGGAAATGCTTGGAGTCTTCAGTGGGATAAGAACAGGCACAGGATGGGTCAGGAAGGATGTTAATTTTGTGAAGGTGGGAGTTTAGTCTAGAGAATCCTAGGCGTAATTGCGTGTGGCAAATATTAGCAAATCTGTCACCATAGAGATAGAACTCGGGAACAGTGTCTGTGGCTAAAAGAGTAGCTTTAAGTTTCGATTTGAATATATGTACAGAAAGCGAATCTCTGATGTCGGAAGGCAGGTTATTCCACTGTTTGATAGCACCTGGGAGGAAAGAGTTAGACAGACGCGATGTTCTACATCTAACGGGGCGCACCGACATTGAATGTCGGAGAGCACGACCAGCAGGAGGAGGGGGTACTAGATTAGATAGATAAGAAGGAGTCAGTTTGTGGTACATTTTGTAAAAGAGGACAAGCTTAAAGTATTTACGTCTGTCTGCAAGAGTTGACCAGCCAAGTTCACGAAGTAAATTAACATGTGATGTATGTTTCAAGGCACCTGTACAAATTTTAGCGGCATTATACTGAATCGATTCCAATCGGTCAGACAGGACTTTACCAATTCTTCTCTCTCTCTCTCTCTCTCTCTCTCTCTCTCTCTCTCTCTCTCTCTCTCTCTCTCTCTCTCTCTCTCTCTCTCTCTCTCTCACACACACACACTACAATATACATCACCAACTTCTACACTTGCAGAACATGTTGCAACGAAAACCTTTGAATATCAACATAGAAATTTTGTTTTCCCTTAATTTCTTCCATCTTTCCTACCTTTTTTTCTCCCTAATTTACCACCAAATTTTTCTGGATTTTTTTCTCGGACACTATGATACAGAGAAACTCCCAATTCGGCATGGGTATATGGACACAGGCCTGCGCTGTAGAAGGAATTGTATCCCTGAGATAAAATGGTCAAAATATCTGAAATTACACACTTCTGTGAAGACATCGATTTCAAATCCATTGTAATAAGATGTATTTGAAATTTTATAGGTGGAGTTCCTCAAAAATATTTTAGATAGAGGGATACAATTCTAATTTCTACATATGAACCGCGTGCAAGACTTTCATTTTATTATTATAATTTATTTTCGGGGGGGGGGATTTGAAAATTTAAATGCTGAATATCTACAAAACTATATACAGAGATACAGTCCCAGCGCTCACTCATAGGTTTGCGATATAGGTGTCTCCAAGAAACATATGACCCTATCAGTCTTTTAACTCATTTTGATCAGGGACATTTAGAATTTAAATGTTGAGTTTCTTGAAAAGTATTATTGATTGAGATACTATTTCCAATTTCACTTCTAGGTGCGTCCAATGAACAACGCGTCAAAGTTGTAACATATGCAATTATGCTTATTAAATCTCCCGCCCGCTCAGTTTTCTTCGACTTGCTATCCGACTATATGATTACTGGAAAGCCCACCTATGTCACTGACAGACCGTGTAATAAAAAATCGCCTCCCCTTGGATCTCTTTGCACGGCAGGATACTAGCTCGGTACATAATCTCAGTTAGCCGCTGACGTTTGTCCCATTTTTCCCAGTGGTGGGGGTTTAAATAAATAAATAAACAAACAAACAAACGAACGAACGAACGAACAAACAAACAAATAAATAAATAAATAAACAAATATGTGAGTTTCAAGTTTTGAATATTCACAATCTTTAAAGCTATAAGAGGTGCACCTGTTATTTACATTTCTTCTTGTATGTTATTGATAAAGCACACCTGAGGAATAATCAACTGTAGTCACAGCGTTTCAAACCATGTTGATAATGCAATCAAAACATTTAGAAATCTTTTATGCACAATAGCTTCAAAACGAATTAACACACTCTTCGCATGTTTAGGGTGACTTTATTGCGAGACCATAGCTAACTGGCACCATTTAAACAACACTTCCCTGCGGACACACAGGCAAAACTGTGTAGCATATCTTGTCCCGTTTCGGCGTGCCTTTTCAGCCCGGTGGGTCCGGTTTAAAATTGTGCCGTCATGCACTTCGGGGAAGTCAAACAAGTCTTAATCAACATACAAAGTCAGTAAGCAAACGTTCTGACGAGCTCTAAGTGTGAGTTTTTACAGGGTTTTACTCTAAAACAACTTTCCACCAGGGAGGTGGATTGAGACATGCACGTCCCTGATTCCGCGTTTTGCTACATTTGAGGTGTGGGTACCGAGTTTAGCAATATAGCGACGCACCAGGTCACGTGTCTCAAAATTGGCTACGAAAAGCATCAGGGTATTTACCTGCTTCTCAAGACCATCTAAATGCCTGCGATGTCTTTGGAAGGCAAAGACACCGCTGCACGTACTGACACAGGCAATGAGGGAAACGGGCTCCCCGGCAAATCGGTTAAATAGGCAACCAGTGTCTGCGTGATGAATGTACGGGACATGGGAGAGTACCACGTGGTTCAGGCTGCATGGCTAACAAAATGCGACAATAAAAATATTTTTGCACGCGAGTGTACTTATTTAGAATTTTTCAGAGGCATTTTGTCAAGAAATTCACGACAGATAGAAACAAAACAAACAAACAAACAAAAAACATTATTTACATCCATGTTGCACATTGTTACATCTGGGCCTGGGGTTTTACATTTCTTCCTGTTTATAGTGCTGGCCTGCTATAGTGCTACACCCTGATATTATTTTCTAAGTTCTTTGTCTGCCCAGACCTCTAACCGAGATATAGGGCCTAAAAATAAAATATAGGCCTACAATGAAACAACATAGTAAAAACATTGGGTTTAAATTATAGCATGCACAGCACCATCTAACAGGAACCTAGCATAGCAATCTCTTGAAACATTCATTATCAATTATAACCTTTTAAATCCTTCAATTATATATTTTCCAATCTTACTCTTGACACAAATATCAGATTCATTAATTTTCTAAATTTAATACAATTGATATTCTTTTTACGTAAAACTTTCAATGCAGAATATTTCAAAATATAGTGATATTCTCCTAGCTTATTTTCATTGCTGAAATTACAATATCTCTCATCACATGACACATGCATGTAACGACCACTCTCAAGGCAGCTTAATATTAAGAGTTCTAAATTTCGACAATGCTGTTCTATATCTTGTTAACATTTCTCTCAGATAGTTCTCAAAACCCAACTCTCTCTTACAAATCCTATAATTGAAACATTTTTTGTAACTGAGGTTTCCGAGTTCCAATTTTGAACAGACAGTTTCCTTATTCTCATATTAACCGCTTTACCCAGCCATTTTGCATTAATGTGTTAAAAATTCTGCAATACATTAAATAATCCACATGATAATGGAAATCGCCCGAACTCACCATATAATACACAAGTTGGAATTGAGCTTTTAAAACCTAAAATTAATGTACAAAACTTTCGTTGCAGTTTTTCCAATGGATCCAAGTTTTCGAAACCTCCATCCATATAACATCACTGGAAAAACACTGGCATCAAAACAATTCTAATTGTGAATCAAGAGGAAGGTTTAAGTATCCGGCTTTTTATTAATGCATAAATTGCTTGAGAAGCATGAGAAAAAAGATACCATTTACATGTAAGAAGAGTACCGTTATAATTATATATGATTCTCAAGTATTTAAACTCCAACACAACATTTAATTTAGCACCTTTATAAGTGGAATCGAAATTATCATGATATACTTCTCGCTTAGAAAATACTACAATATCTATCTTAGAGGTATTAACCTCGAGATCCCAATCCTCAGAGTATTTCTTTAGCGCATCAAGAGCCTTTTGTAAACCATCAGGAGTATCAGGAAGTAATACAGTGTCACCGGCATACATAATTAGACCTAAGTGTAAATATCTCATACCTATAAACTCCTCAGGAAATTCTACGGGGGGGGGGGGGGTACATAACATTTATTCAAAATAGTTTCCAAGTTATAAATATAAAAAGCGAACAAAAAAAGAGATACATTGTCACCCTGTCTTACCCTTCTTGGGGACATAAAATATTCAGATTTAGCACCCTTGAATAACATACATAACATTCTGATACATGTTGTGAATTACGTGGAACGGTTTACAGTTTAAACCAGCACCAAGCATCTTTAGCCAGAGTTTACTTCTGCCTAGAATCAAATGCTGCTTTGTAATCACCAAAAGCACAAAGCATCTCTCTGACCAAATTAGTAACTCTATATTTCCATCAGTTTATAAGAAGGCATATGTGTGGCTGATTTTGAAAAGCGGATCAGGAGCTCTCTATAAAAATATCCATTTAGTTCGTTGCTAAGCTGTGTTGGCAAAGTTTTCGAATGAGCAGTTTTTAAATACATGTTTAATTTCTTTAGGGACAACTTTATTCTATCCCAAAGACAATCTAGATTCATTCCCGGCGACGGTTCTGTCAACTAACTCGTCTTTCTATATCATGAGTTTTCTAAAGCCCTAGACTTAGATAAACAAATCTGTGTAGTCTTTTTGTGATATTAGAAAAGCATTTGACAAAGTATATCACCCAGGCTTGATCCATAAACTGAAGAGGGCAGGGAATTTATTACAATGGGCGGAAAATTATCCTTTTGATCGGCGTCAACGTGTTGTTATCCGAGGAGAAGTGTCCGCTTGGGGCGGCATCGAGGCTGGTGTCCCGGAGGGCTCTGTACTAGGCCCTTTCATGTCCTTGATTTATGTTAATGATACCGCAGATATCGTTGGAGCTGAAATACATCTCTTTGCGGGCGGTACTACTTTATGTATCAGAGTGGATGATCCAGTTGACGGGGCAAACAGTCTAAGTCAAGACCTTTCTTCAATGTTAGATTGGGCAAATCAATGACTAGTCACCTTCAGCCATGCAGGAACCAAAACACTACTTGTTGGTACCAAAAGGAATTCCGCAAATCACTCAAATCTAAAGTTCCAACAAACGAATATCGAATGTGTAAAACAGCACAAATATCTGAGACTCATATTATCAATTATCATCTAACCTCTCTTGGTCAACGCATATAAATTCAATCACTACCAAGTCAAGGAAAATGGTAGATGTCCTCAAAAGGTGACAGTATAAATTGAACAGACGTGCACCAGAATATCTTTATTTTTCCTTTGTACAACTATGTTTAGAACATACCAGCGTGGTTTGGGATGGGTGCACACAGGCGGACAAAGTGCAACTTGAAAGTATTCTACTGGAAGCTGCCCAGGTGGTAACAGGAACTATGAGTTGTACAAACCACAGTAAAATATATGAAAAAAATGGGAGACGCTTTCAGAAAGGTGGCGCAAACAAAAATTAGTTCTCATGTATAAAATAGTACACTGACTTGCACCCGATTATCTTTGTAAATTTGTCCCTCAGCCAGCCACTGGCAGAAATAGATCAAAACAGACTATTACTTCTCTTCCTGCTAAGAAAAACGTACAATATAACTCTTTCTTTCCGTCTATCATTAGAGAATGAAATCTCCTCCGAAAGCAACGAAACATTCTGAAAATATTGACGAATTTAAAAGCAAGTTAAATAAAAACAAACCTAAAAGGAACGAATTATTTCACTTTGGGGAAAGGAAGACTGCCGTCCATGTCATAATGAGAATGGGTTTCAGCCGGTTGAATTCAGACTTGTACAAGATGAATTTGTCGGCTTCCCTGCTATGTTCCTGCGGATATTCTGCTGAAGATTATTTCCACTACTTTTTCCAATGTAGCAAATGTTCTACACAAAGGAACAAACTCCAGACTGAAATTACTCCCCTCGCAGCGTTCAATCTGAAAACCCTGCTATTTGGCACAAGTGGTAAAAACAACAGTGTCAATATGAAATTTTTCGATCAGTTCACAGTTACATCAAATCGGCTGAAAGATTTAAAGATCAGTTACTTTCAACTTGCAACCTGCTTCGTGATTGTACATCCCGTTGCTAGAATATGGTGTGGTAGCTTATACTTAGCACGTGTATTCGCCCAATAGTCTTCTTTTTTCCCCTCCTCTTCTCTTATCTGTACGTAATGTGATGTGCCATTATCTGGCAGTTCAATGCTTCCATCTCTGTATCGTCACTGCTTGTAAAAGAGATCTTTATATCGGCAATGTGCCTGTTGACCAATTGGGGTTTTTTTTCGAAATTAAATATGTTTAAACCAACAAAAGCACAATAAAGCTTTTTTTGACTTTGCCAAATACATATCAATACATTGCTGTAAGAGAAAGATATGGTCTAAAGTTGAGTATGATCTACGAAAACCTCATTGGTTCTCTAATAGCACCTGATATTTGTCAGATAATTCACTCAGCCTGTTATTTAATATGGGAATGGACACTTTTCCCGAACAACTTTAAAGAGTGACCCCTCTTTAACTAGAAGGTTCTAATGGATCACCTTTGTTCTTGTATATTGGGACAATAAAACCTTTCAACCATAGTTCTGGTACTTAGCATTCATTTAAAATATTTGCGATTAAAATATTCAACATGTGTAACAAAATATTCTTTTGAGCTTTGATGCATTCATTGAAAATCATGTCCACTCCTGAAGACTTGTTATTATTTAAATGAGCCATAGAATTTAATCTTCAGTTATTCCTGTATCTAATTCCATAGAATCTATAAGTTTTTCATCAGCAGGAATATATGAATCCAATAAATCAATCATATCGCTTACAGAAGCTTTATTTTTAAATGTTCACAGAAACCTAGCATTGCTCCATTAGAATACTTTTGTGGCAATATTTAACATCTTTCAATACTCCTCAGGGTTTTTGGACTTTAAATTAAGTACTTTCGGAATGTAATTATCACAGTATTCCTTACAAACTTTCTTGTCGGGTTTTTTGTAAGCCCTGCTGGCATCACACATACTGATTCTATTCTGTGCAGATCTAGTGATCTTAAAATTTTTTGGTGCAAATATGACCTAATTTTGTTTCTGCAAAGGGCGTATTATACTATGGTTTTTTACCTTTTTTTCTTAGGCTTTCCGGGTTTGTTGTATTTAATCCTAAAAACCTTTCTTGCTCTATCGTCTATCAAATCACTAATATCTACTATGAAATCAATGGATACATTCGGGTCATCAACCTTCTTTATTAACAAATTCCTTTTCTCAACAAAAAAGCATACAATGTACTCTTCCGCATTGCAAATATCCCATAATAATTTACCAATAACTAATGAAGGTTCATTAGTAGAAATCTTTGGATTATGAGATAATTTGTTTGCGGATGAAGACAGATTACCATTTTTCTTAGGGGTAAGAGACAATGGTTTGTGTAAGTCAGAAAAAATAGGATCAAAATCCAAAACTTCAAAATTTGCTTTCCGTACTTATAATATGGGCATCTGCAATACTATAATCCACTTTTGAATCTTTAGTTGTGATAAAATTACCTAATTACTGATCAGCACCACAACGACCATTCATTAAGAAGAATCCATGATTTCTGCACAGCTCTATCACTTTTTACCCCAAATTATTATGTCTATGTTTATCCGTTGTACTTCTTCTCAAAGGTACACTCAACACATTCAGTATACTTTCAGCATCAAGATTATCTACAGTAGTAGGGTCCATACAGATCTCATCTGATCTGAATCTATCTAATGACAAAACATTATTTTGATCACCAACATGAGCATTGAAATCGCCTGCCAAACATATGTAAACAATATGAGGAGCAATACTCTGTAAATCACTTTCAAGTTCCTCAAAGCAGTCTTTTGAAGAATACCCAGAACCCTCAGGTGGAATATATACGCATCCTAATAGGATACCCTTGTCCATTGATACATTAGTTTTCTTTTGGCAAATCCAAAGAACATATTTCGACTTCGTCGAAAATAACATTATAATATGATTTCAAATGTTTTTTGACACATACCGCTATTCCACCAGATCTGTGATGAGACGCTCTAATACGATTTTCTAAACATATATCAACATTATACTCATCGAACTTATCCTTATGAAACTCTTCATCTAGATCATCAGTCTTTGTTTCAGTCAAAACAATATCGTAATCTTCTATGAAAATCATCATTTTAGAGCCAACCACTTTGCTTTTAATGCCACAAACATTTATAGCCAAAGTTTTCAACTTATTTGTTATAGTATTGACATAGATATGGTTATGTCCTTGGGACATATTCTTAATGTATAAATTGCCTTTTCCTATTTTTCCCTTTTTGTGCTTCTCTTTCCTTCAGGTATTGTAACATTGACTCAACTTGCCATCACTGTGTCTAGTTCAACTATCCACAATCTCATTTAAAGAGAACACCATAGGTTGGTTACTCTGTGTACCAGTACAAAATGTTCCTAGTAACGCAATGCAACGCAAAAAGCAAGCGGAAATCTTGCATGTGTATATGCGTGCATTATGTGTTAATTTTTTTTTGTCATAGAAAGTTTTTTCCACATACATACATACATACATACATACATACATACATACATACATGCGCCTTCTGGTCCAATATGATAAATAATACTCTGTCACCGATGACTGAGAAGTACACATGCCAAAAAGGGACGGTAAGGTACCTTTTAAGGAAGATGAATTCCGCGTGGTTGCGCCGCCTTACGTATTCCTTGGAACGGCGCTACTCGCTAATCTCTAAGGCACTCTCACAGATAGGCGGAGCGTGGGATTCAGCATTCTATATGTTTTGGGAAGTACATGGGGAATCTGTATCTCAGTAAATAGTTCATTTCCCTCTGGGAACACACCTGTTTGAACTTCATGTAAAGTTGAGCAGCAGTTATCACACTGCATACCGTTTTGAGGCAATTGTGCTACAGTTCCCCATGATTCACACAAGAATTGTTGAACCTGCTCGAATGTGTAGATCTTGTGGCCGATTTGCCGCATATTTTATCGTTCAGCATGCGCATTACATTCCGATTTAAATGTGCTGGGCACAGAGACATTTTCCTGGTGGCAAGCACCATTCACTGCAGATTACAGTACGGTTCTTTTTTCCCAAAAGCTTACATTATAAGAGTTTGGTCTGTAAAAATATAAAAATTGATTTTGAAAAGAAAAATACTGCACTATCGCAGGGCGGAACATATGTTCACTTCAAACATATTAAAAAAGGACGACCTAGATATACTGACATTTAAGAAAAATTATTGTTGACGTTAAGGGTCAAGGTTAGCATTGCACATGGTTGGACGGTGAAAAGGTCATGAATGTTAAGCATTTGTTTTCTAAATGTAGCAATCTTCATTTGGCCTCCTTGTTTGATGAGCTATGGTCTTCCACTGCTTGAACTTGTACACTTGTATATGACATTGAGCTTGGTGCTTTCTATGAGACCTGAAAAAACGATGTTTTACTACCAATAGAAATACCAAACAGGTTTTGGCCAATCAGAAGCTGTGTAACCTGCAAGTACAAGTCTGCAATTGATAACATAAGTTCTGGAAGTGCGAGAAATTGCGAGAAAAGGACTGCATTCCACATTTTGTTAGCGTTCCCTTTAAATATTTTTAAAAGGTTCGGCTCGTAAAGGTCATAAGACAAACTGTCAACCTGTTTTATCCAAATAGTGATTTTACAAAGAAAACATTTAAATCTGTACTAATTTGCAACGTTTTAATGTATAACGCACTTAACTGCTTGGTCTGATGTGATCTGGAAACAGTATTTGGGACATAGGCCTACTCGACTGAGAAATTATTTAAGTTGATGAACCCTTTCTTTCAAAGAACCACGGATTTTATGTTGGCAAAATGTCAAGATTGCTAGTGGAAGGATCCTGTTCAAAGCAAAGAAGTGGCCTTAGGACTATAGTATCGTGTGAAAATTGAAATGACATGACACGTCAACATGCACTACAGAACCATTTGCCCAATGTGGCCAGGTTTTGACCTGCCCGGGCCAAGGGCAAGGAGAACTCTCTGTTCTGTACAAAACTTAAGCCCCTCACATCACTATACTATCAGGAAATTTTTAACTTTTTTTGTGGTGAACATACATGCAGAAGTCTTTTTTTCATTATTCTCAATACATGTTTGCTAAATTTACTTGTTACCAAATGGTTCTGTGATCTTCCATTGTTACATTTTTTCACCCAAATGTTTTCATCGATACGAAAAAATAACAATAATCTAAAGCACAGAAACCGACAAAATTCAATATCTTCCTACTGCAGGTTGTCTTTGCGAGGGAAAGCATTAATACGAATCTTTATCGCAATACGAGTCACGGTAAGAATTTGCCAAATTTTGTACCACCAACTGTCTGACGGTGCATATTGACCAACCCACCACGGTAATTGAAATTTCATCGTGATGTTTGGACCAAATTATAACAAATATTCTGAATTTTGTTCCTAATATCTGTGTTCTCACGCCCTTGGCAAACTGTGACCATTGAACTATAAGTGCAAATCTTTTTGTTTAGACGCAAAAAATCTCCTGCATGTAGTTGGTCAATTTGGGATTATAGTAAAGCAAATTATGACGCTTTCAGAAGCAAATTGTCAGACAGTTATTGGGACTACTGTTTCCAGTCCAGCGATACTGATATCGTATGTATCAGTTAGACTGATACCTTCCTGGCAGCCGGAAGTGAAGCAATACCTCACAAGGACATCACTGTGAGACCAGATAATGTGCCATGGTATACCAATCTCCTCCGTTGCGCAAGACGGCAAGTTGAACGCATTCACAAAAGAGCAAAAAATAAACCATCTCTTTGGCCTTACTGAAGGCAACTTCGCAATAAATACATTAATAACTTGAGACAGACTGAAGAGAATTATTGTTGTAAACTTGAAACCCAGCTCTTTTTCATGATAATATTACATTTACAGATAATGAGCCTAAAGCACAAATCTTTCACGACTTTTTTCTCTCCCAATGTAGTGTTGACGGCACAAACCCTTCACCATCAGAGAATATAGACAACGATCTACCTCCTCTGGAAAACATTTCTACCACTGATGGTGAGGTTCAGTGTCTCCCGGAGAATCCTGACATTTCCAAGGCGAGTGGTCCGAATGGTATCAGTCCAAGGCTACTGAAAGCGGGCGCACCAATTAGTGCTGTTAAAAACGCTCTCAAAGTTGTTCAACCTATCTCTATCACGTGAAACATTTCCATCTGGGTGGAAAAAGTCTAACATCATACTAATATTCAAGCATGGATGTGTCATTTTGTGCAGTAACTACAGACCAATACCCCGATTAAGCTGTATGAGCAAGGTTTTGAAAGGGTGATATTCAAACATGTGTTTAATCATCTTGGAGATAATCTTATTATATCCGAGAACCAATCCGGATTTATACCAGGTGCCAATACAGTGAACCAACTCCTATTTCTTTATCATAAATTTTGTGAAAGACGTTAGAGTGATTTCTTGTGACATTATCCGAGCTTTTGATCGTGTGTATCACCCAGGGCTACTACGTAAACTTGAAAAGGCTGGTGTGGTCCAAGAAGCGTGTATCTTTAAATTACTCTGATTTGGTTTTTATGGACGGAAATTCGGAAAATGTATCCGAACATAAAAATTTGTGCTTAATCTGATCTGACATGGAAGAGTCATATTGATAGTTTGGTTAACGAAAGCATGAAAAATGGTTAATATTCTGAAATTTTCACAATTTCGATTGAGAAAGAAATCCTTTGAAATTTTATATCTCAGCTTCATACGACCAACATAAGAGTATGACTCAGTGGTTTGGATGGATGCACATCCAAACAAGAAGAGCAGCTGCAATATGTTCAACTATAGCTGCAGCAAGAGTTATATTTAAAGAATTTAGTACCAGAACCTGCCGGCCAACATTTAAGGGCACGTAGAATCTTTCCGGACATTTCAACAACGAATATTTTAGGACGTCCTTTTGCTCTCTGTTATTCGATTATGGAATGAGCTACCTATCGATACAAGGAAAACCGAAAGTTTTGACAAGTTCCGATCAGAGCTAAATCCTAACACAAAGGTCAAGGGTAATAAACTGTTTTACATAGTTGATAAGCCATTGCACATGCGCAGATTCGTATGTAATGCCGTAATGTTAATTCTCATCTATTCAGTAAAGGGCTTTTTACTTTTTCAGTAAAGGGCTTTTTGCTTGTCCCGTGTGTTACTGCGGAACTGCCAATGAAGATGAATTTCATTACTTATGTGAATGTAACAAATTTATTGCACATCGGGATTTATTACAAAAGAAAGTTCTCGGTTTCGTTTCTTTAACTGTTCAGACACTACCATTTGGTTCAAGTATTAATGTGTGCCTACAAAGAAAACGAAATTATATTAGGTATTGTTGTAAACAAAAAACGGTACCCTTTGCTGTCGTCTTTCCATTTCTGCAGCGTGAAGGCATGGTACATTTTCACAGCACTTTGTTTCAAACTTTTTGTATATATATACTAGACTTCTTATTTGAGATCATATGAACCATATACTTTCTAAAAGTATACATTTGGATTAAGCTATTAAAACAATGAAATCTCTTTAAGTGTTAAGAAATTGAATTTTGATTGCTTGATTAAAAAAATGCCTGTTCTGCGGGAAAAAATAGCGCAAACACCAAAAAATGGGAAACATCATTTTCTCATGGGAACTAAAGCAGTACACTTCTAGGAGCAAAACGGTATTTTAAATTTCAGATGAGGGTTTTAGTTCAAAATTTACAGGATGTTTAAATCTATCACAATCAAAGGAGGTAACTGGCAAATAAAAATGCATCATCATCACCACCACCACCACCACCACCACCACCACCATCATCATCATCATCATCATCATCATCATCATCATCATCATCATCATCATCATTGTCATCATTTTCTCTGAAGTTATCGTTCTGACGGCACAATTTAGTCATGCCTTTTCATATTGCAGGGAAACGGAAAAAAACATTTGTAACATGACTAAAGACTGTTAAGTTTAATTGGAAATTACCTGCAATTACCCCCAACCATTAGTTAAGAATATGTCAAGATGGTGCCATTGAATCCAAACCGCGGAACAGGATTATCAAGTTATTGTACTCCATATTGTCTAGAGTTACCAAGCGTTATAAAAGTGTGCCAAATTAACAGTAAATGGTAGCGAATCAGCTACAAGGAAATTGCTTAATCTCAGTCCACAATTTCGATGAATATCTTCTTCAAAAAAGAACATATATCATAACTCAAACAATAGTTTTCCACAACAATGATAAACCCAACAATTTTAAAATCCCATGAAATAAGAGGATTATTTGTGAGATCTGGGATTATATATATATATATATATATATATATATATATATATATATATATATATATATATATATATATATATATATATATATATATATATATATATATATATATATATATATATATATAATTTGACACTGAAAACAGACGAAGCAAACAGATCTGATCATATATCTTTGCACAGAATGAATATTGGTATTATGTTTTACGACTTAAGTTCTTTGTATATATCAATAGCAAAACGTGAATTGTAGGCCTACGTGTACGCCTAGCCTCGCCGTACACGTTTCTGATGCCGCGAATTTGCATTAGCAAATCCCACATTGTACGCATGAAGCTTCGCGGACCGGAAGTACTGTTTCAGCACTGACGATAACAGGGTATCAGATTGAATTAATATATTTGCAGTTACTTTGCGACTGTTTGCAACATTAGAGGTAATTGTATTAGTTGATCGTTATATCTCCAAGCTTTTTACCTAAATGTTGTTCCTGAATCTACGCATACGACGCTGTTCTAAACCTTGACATAGGTGCGTGGATGAGGGCGGGATCAGTCAATATGTTCGTCATTGCTAATAATAGATTAGGCCTATAGCTCGACCAAGCAGATTTATTAATATAAAATGCTTAATTATTTTTAAAAATCGCTGCTAATTAATTGAATGTCATGATTTAATATATTTATTTCTTTGCGATGAAGTACATAAATGTTTTGTCTTACATATAGGATAAGTTGGACCGGAAAGTTTATATGCATAGGCCGCATTCTAAATGTCAGATCACTATTAAACTGAAGTAATTATTTTACAACCATGATATCTGATGGAAGAGAACGAACTTCTAATTGTTCGTAGATCTACATGTATCTTAATACAAGTGAAAAGGCTAGCAAAAACTCTATGACAACATTCTGTGTAGTTTCTTGTCGTACAACTCCTATAGGCCTAGGCCTATACATAGGCCTGATGTAGGCCTATAGCTTTACTTTAGACAATAAAAGATATATGAAGGGAACAAATTCATTTTTCCTGGCCATCAGTTTTCCTTAGATTCCTGTAGGCCTACATGTCATTTAGTAGCCTTATTACCACAATTTGTAGGCTCCTGGTTTAATCAGAAAAATCAGAGGATAAACATTTAATGATTTAGCAACATATGAAGAGTGCTTGAATATACGAAGTGCGACAGACAGTAAGCATATAATGTATATATTAACATTTTAATTTTTGAAAGAAAATGCTATTTGGGTCTCTAGTTTGTGTGTTTAAATCACTCCGCTTTAAAAAAAATCACCTTACAGAATTACAAATGTAACAATTTGGTAAATGACATTCATTTTCATATTTTTCAAGATAATAATTTTTTGTATAGTTTGAAAACCCTTGGATACTGTGTGTACTAACCTTATCTTTAAACATATCGGGTGTGTCATTTAGATTATGAATCAATTGATGCCTTATACACTGATCCACATAGATACGAGAAGTTCTAGTTACAAATATGTTGCCCCTTCCTCTTGTGTTATAATCATGTACACTTGAGTTTTGAAAAAGTGGAAAGTTTCTAAAATACACTGGCAATGTCTCGTTTTTTAATTTGTAATGAAATTTTAGGAGCTGTAGTTTATATATGTCTTGAAGTTTTAGTAACTTCAAGCCTTTAAATATTGGTTCTACTGACCAGTAGGCACAGGAAAATTGGCGTTTTTCAAAGAAACCGGCTGTAAAAGTGTAAGGCCCAGCTCCAAAGAATTATATCTTTATCCCCTACTTTGTACCATATTACACTGACAACCCATGGGATATAGCCTATGTGATATTGTTGACCATATCCCATGAGTCGGATTACTTTTACCATATGTGTAAAATCAGAGATATGGTTTTCGAAATATGGAAGGAATCAATTCCATATTTGGTATGTCCAAACTCGCCTTATTACCTTGCAATAAATCACGGCCGAAAACCTGATGGTCCGTGATATAAATCCCAGCCAATGGGTAAAAATAAACTTGATTCTGTGATGGAAACTAGGGCCGAAAATGCAGGACTGATGATTGGCAGAAAAAACAATCACTCTGTAAGACGCACGATGTGCAGTCGACTTTTAGGCCTACATCCAAGTGCCCCGCCAACCATTATTCAACAGCTGAGCGGGCACAAAAATGCACAGCCCGTGAAAAATTATGCAACACCAAGCCGAAATCAACAGCACGCCACGTGCAGCCCTCTACAGGGAAATTATTCTTCTTTTCAAAGACCTCTAACATCTGTCCAAAACACTCCCCGGACTCTGTCTTCATCGTTTGTCCCAGCTAACGTGGCAGGGAGCCATCGCCCCGCTTCTTCGGGCAATGCTGGCAATGCTGGCAATGCTACCGTCACTGATGATGGGGACAATCTGACGGCCAACAGTCAGTTGAGCTCCACGGGTGCATACTTTGGAATGTTTGCTAGTGCAACATTCAAATTCAACGTGACCGTCCAATTCTCCTCTCCACCAAATTAATTCCGTATAAAAATAATTAAAATGTGTCTTTTTGTCGATATTTTTGTCTGAAGCGACGGCCGTTCAAAAAAATCCGCCATTACTATTACTATTAGGCCTGTGGTCGACCGCTTATCTTGGTTTTTAAATTTATACGCGCGGCATGATCGTGTCAAAGTCCCATGTAATGTAGTGAAATAACATGTTATAAGTGATATAATTTTTTTTCTTTATCAATCGACCGTAGGGGATAAATACAAAATAACCCTCGTCGTTAATCTGTCTAAACCGAATTCCCCTCGTTGTTTGCCTGCCTGTGCGCCTGATCACCCTCGCGCTTTGCGCTTGGGTGATCAGGCGCGCAGGCAGGCAAACAACTCGGGGGATTCGGTCTGACAGATAAACGACTCATGTAATTTTGCCTATATTTCTTCTATTTTTCAGGGTTTTGGATCGCAAATAAATTAAAACTTTTGAGCACTGTGCAAAGTACAAACCTTTGCCAATCATGATCTTGAAACGGCGTTTCATAATGAAAATGTAGACTTGAATATAATTATTTATTTACCTTGATATAGATATAAAGGTTCTCTTCTGCCTTTTAAATACTGATAAATAAAATTTTGTTTTTAGTAAATTATACAACAAATAAAATTGTAATTCCAACCGATTTTAATTTGGCAATTAAACTTGAAGGCTGAACATCCAATATTTCTGTTTAATATTGCAATTTAAGTGCTCAATATAAATTTAGAATACGGGTAATACTAATCACTATAGATCTTAAAATCCAAGATTTAGGGATACTCTTAGCATAAAACAAAGATATTACCCTGGGCATAATCCTTTAAAAGGCAACGTTAAATTTTATTTATTTTTGTCTAAGCATATCAAAATCTGTCCAAGATGCTGATCATATGTAGATCATACCTATGCAGTGTGCTAACCTGGACGCTTGTCCGAGTAGCCGCTATAAACAGGCCCAGCTAGGCCTGTATCTTCCCTGATTAGGTCTGAAATATCCCATGCTGCACTCACTGTTGCAAGTGGGTGGCTTACCTGACATGATTATTAAATCTACGTTCAGAACCTTAATTCTACATAAAGGTTTATCAACCGGGAGGAAGGGGGGGGGGGGATATAGGCATATAGGCCTAGTATAGACCAATGTACTACAGCATTTTCGTTACTAGCTGCTCCCTACCTAGATACGTGAAGCTAAGGCGGAATTTACATGATCACAACATGTCACAGATCAAGAGTCATAAAACACATAAATGTACACGAAAGACATTCATATTTGGAAGTTTGGTATCAGACATCTCAAATATTCATTTCACAATATGGAAACGCCTACTTAACGTATAAAACTCAGGGGCGGATTTATGGGGGGGAGGGGAGCCGAAAGGGCCATGCCCCCCCCCCGCCTTAAAAAAAAAAAAAAAAAAAAAGAAGAAAAAAATCAATAAAAAAAAGTCAACCTCACTGAAAGTTAAAGTTGAATTTTGCTGAAGCAAACATAGCGATAGGCCTAGGCATATCATAGGCCTAGGCTACATAGACGTATTGTGTGTGTGTGGGGGGGGGATGGGGAGAACGATACTCATGTTATCATGTATTGAGTTACAGCTAATTAAAGGTAACGCTTGATTGTTTTGGGCCCTGCCCTCAATTTGTTTGGGTAAGAATTTAAGTTGGTAATGTGTTATGTAATAAGGAGCTGTTACCCGGGACTTGTTACTGCCAGCTTTGAACAGCGTGATATCGTCTGTAGGCCTATATTGTTGAAATTGTCATTAAATAGTGTTCATAGGGAGCGCAAGCAAGCTCTCATGGTTACGTACGTAGGCTATATGAACTGTGTTTCTACCATGGTGGAGAGTGCATAGTGTTGATTACAAAACACGATCAACCTCTACTCGGGCGAAAGAAAGAACGCCCGAGATTTTGGCCGTGGGGAGTGCCATTGCGTATAACGCAATTTTTTATGCATCCCGGGAAATTTCCACAGTTTTATTAACACCAGTCTCAAACTTTCCGGGCATTATGCAAATTATGTCAATAATTCATGTCCATTCAGAAAATGTCGATAAAGTGCTCACAAACTCGCATTGTTGAAATCTCGCAGGAACCTGGGGCCAGGCAAACACGCTTAGAACTGGGACTGCAAATGGATTTCCGCGGGCTAGACAAAGTTTACAGGTGTGAGGGTAACCTAAATAAACATCGCAAAGAATATAGCATTTGTTGCACATGTTGTGTCTTACCTTAATTAATGTCTTCAGACAGTGCAGTCACCAGGTGCAACTCACATTATAATTTATATCCCCGTAAGCGGCCTCAAAAAGGCCGTGTTTCCATCTCCGATTTGGTGTTGGCACGATTGTGCACAATTTCGAAGTTGCTCACAAATACTGAATTCACAGCATATAACAAGGCCAAATTTAGTATACTTCAAGAGCAAACAGGAAGGTCTGTACTCTGTTTGTGTTTTCTTGATTAAAAATTATTTTGTTAGGATAGATTTCAGAGGAACCTAGGCCTAGGACGTTCCGTGCAGACAATACACACACACACACACACACACACACACACACACACGAGTGTTGTTGGTTACGGGGGGTGGGGGTGGGGGGTGGCGGTGCTAGTACTAATATCTCGCCTTTTTGCTCACATAAGTTGATGATTAATACTAGTACTAAAAATTGGTGTGGGCCTATCTATTGAAAGGCGTCATTATTTACAGGGGGTGTCTGGGCTCTTCATTGTGATTTTAAGGAAATGATATCGATGCTTTAAGTTATGTTAACTTGTGAAGTTTAGATTTACCAAGTTAGGCCTGCAAATTACATTCACGATCAAAATATTCCAAACTAACGCTTACACACACTGTACCGGAAATTATTTGTGGTGGCATTTGACACTTTTCGTGACATATATGAAGTGTGTGTTTATACCTTCTAGGCCTATAGTAGGCCTATAGTATAGGCCTACATCATTTAAAATATTGCGGTGACTGCCAATGCGAACATCACATATGGCTATATGCTATTGCTCAAACGCGACACGACAGGCTTTCCATCGGGATTTAGGCTAATGCATTTCCCCAGATGAAATAAATGCACTTCAGTCAGTCATGAAATTATTTATATACAAATTTCGGTTATGCTTTGCTTTAAGTTTTCACCGTTCACAGAGAAAATATAAACACTCCTTCAGTTCACAGGTATTAAATATTGACGAACATGCATCACTAAAATCCCCTTGGGGATCCTCTGCCAGCTCTGGCTCTAGGCCCATATCGTGCGGCCCTCTCTGCATCAGCTAGGTCGCGGCTCAGCTCCAGCAAACTATAATTTGCAGTCACTTCCTGAGCTGCGTGTAAGTGCCTTCCTTTCCAGCGTAAAAGTTGTCTCAAGTTGTTACCAGAGTGGAAAGTTGCGGAGTGAAATTCACATTAAAGTAGGTCAAAGTGTACTTGTCTCAATTAACTGTTGTGGAGGGAGGGGGCGGTTGCTGAAAACCTAAATAATGCCTGTGTGCCACAGGCGTTTTTGGCCCACAACAAGGAGCGAATGTGAAATCCGCGATATAGCCTCAACAAGTTGCGATATTTTAGCATTCGGTTATTCTCCCATAACCAAGACCTACGATCCTGTACAAATTGGTACGACCATATACGACATGGGTGTGACTTTATACGATATAATTAACTCAACTAAAATTTTGTCATAGGCAAATTTTATATATTTTGAATTTTTTTCTGCGAGGCAGAGACTAACTGCGGACGTAGACGACAGTCTAAAGCCGGTTATACACTATACGATTTTGCCTCTGATTTAAGCAGATTTGCTGCGGTACGACGATCGTGGCAAATTGAAACAAATCGTTGCAAATTGTAGCTATCTGTCGTATTGTGTATATAGTTCTGTGATACGATTATCTGCGATCTGTCGTATCGCAACAAATCGCGTTTTGTCGTAGAAGTTTGAACCAGTTCGAAATTCAAGGTGGCCGCCAAAATCGTATCGTGCGACATTACGATGTATCGCAGAAAATAGCATTGTATCGCAAAATATCGTATAGTGTATGAGAAAATTGGGGATAATCGCATAAATTCGTTGATCGTAACTAGGCCTACGTTGACAGGCTTCTTTCCCGGGAAAATCAAAATGACTTACAAATTCCATTTCAAACTTTTAGTTTTTGATATAATGAATATTGAAGCTTTGAATGACTTAACAAACTAGGCTGGAACAGATTTGTGTATGAAGCATTGTCATCAGGTTTAGAGAACAAGGATAGACTTGGCAACATTCATCAATTTTAACATGTTGGCGCCTAGCAGGAATTAGAGCACAGTGCATGCGCAATGAGTCACACGGCAACAAATCGTTGGAAAAAATCGTATAATGTTAATTGTTTCATCTACGAAAACCTACGATACGATATGCAGCGATACACAGCGATTTGGCCCGATAAACCAATCGTATCGTGACTAGGATTTACGTCGTATCGCAGGCAAAATTGTATAGTGTATAACCGGCTTAAGAACTGTTAAAAGAAGCTACATCTGCCTATGATATCTTCATTCGCCTCTTGGTCGCAAACCAAAATTTGCCAGTGGGACACTGGTATAACATTCTGCAGTTCATTTTTTCCCACTTTTGCCCAATTAAAAATATCCAAATAGTACTCCCCAATTGATGTTTCCCACACTGTGTTGAATTACAATTAAAAATCTTTTACTGCAGTATCGGCCTACATGAATTAGAAGTCAATAATTTTGTGCCATGCACTCATTTCATGATTAATACTGAAAACCAAATATCACTAATGTCTCACTTACTTTTATCACCCATATCCCAGAACTTAAATAGCCATATTCATCACTTTCTCACTGACTTTTTTGTATTTTCTACAAGTGACGTTATATAAAATTTGCAAAGAACATTTTCTTGCAATTTGTAATTCTTCAAATAATTAAAGAACATAATATAGTCCAAGACTGAATAACAAATAAAATGTGACAACTTTCACTATATTTCATTTTACTTTTATTTTTCAATAAAGAATTGATTCTTGTACAACTTTGACATTTTTAACATGGGTTTCTGTGTGCATAATTCAACCAGAAATTACAGACATGCAGGTATCTTTTGTCATACAGTTTGACCCCTGTACTGGTCACTGCTGGAAAGAAAAATAAGACCAGAGGCATATATTTTCACCATCCACGTTGAAAGAAGACACAGCTAAGTATGTCTGGGTGCAAAACCAGACATTTTGTTTTTCCACAAATTCTTTTTCTTCTTTAAGACCAGATTTATCAGAGCTTTTCTCGGACACTATCATTCCATGGTGACTCATCTACCCGTGAAATTAAGCACCTAGGTTGGAATAGTCATGATGTTTAAAATTATGCAAATTAGGGGCAATTACATTTTCAAAAGCTCCATATCTTCCAAACTATTGCAGATAGACGCAAAGTTCTAACTTACACATATAGGTTTGAGACAACTGGTAAATCCAATAGCATACAAACAAAACTTGGGGAATTTTAATGTATGCTAAATTCACCGAATTTGTCCCCAATCCACATGCAGACCTTGAACTGCATGCTTTAAGACCTATTGCTTGACCGCTATGGTGCCTGGCAACCTTTTTGCATTCATAATACCATGCATGCTTGGTGTGTGCTTTGGAAGGTTTGGGTCTTGCAGCAAAAAAACAATGGGGGGGGGGGGAGACTCCCAACAACTGTGCAATGAGGGTCTCAATAAAATACAGAGAATCTCTTTCTGTTCAGGCAAGAACAGATCGACTCCATACTGCCATATGTACCAGGCAGGCTATAGTTTCCACTAGAGCTGCACAGACCTGTCAGTGCACTATGACTGAAACTGGGGTCCTAGCTGGCCTGTTTTTGCCTGAGGCAATGTCAGTTTGCTGAGCTTATCAGCCCCAAGGGAACACAGGCTCCAGACTTCTAGGCAAAACAAGCCTGAGAGTACCCTCTGTTAAAAGTAGACTACATACAGAGCTGAGTCAGCCAGACCAAGGAGGGTAGAATTTGTGCCATCTCAGTGGACACTTTCATGTCTTTGTTTTCTTGTGACCAGTGAGATGAAGCCTGTTCTTCATATCTAATACTGAGGCAGTATAGTGCTTGTCTTGGTCTTGGTTCACAGGCACATGTATATGTAGTTTCTTGACAGCTTCTGTTAAAATATGTTTATGTAATAAAGGAAGAAAGACAGTTTTGTATTGCATGTATACACATCCCATTGAATTATAAACTGTATACACGTTACATATATATGTGCATGTATGAATAATGTAAATATACATGCACACATACTCATCCATACTGCCCAGAAGGGTTGACCCCCCCCCCCCCCCAGGAGTGGGCACTTTTCTCTGGTCCCATGGGTGACTTTTCTCTGGTCCCAAGGGTGTCCACTGTAGCGAGGTTTCACTGTGTTAGTAAACACTGGAATTTTCTTTCTTTCTTTCTTTTCTTTCTTCTTCACGACTAAGTTGTTCTGGAGATTTTCTCAAGCACTTTTTTCCGAAAACTACCAAATTTGCTATGGTGACTGACCTAACCTGTAAAATTGTGCGTCTCATTTGGAATAGTCATGATGTTTGAAAGTATGCAAATTTATGTGCAATTAAAATTTTAAAAGCTCCATATCTTCCAAAATATTGCAGATACTCAAAATTTCAATGTGCATATATAGGCTTGTGACACCTGCCAACATAATGGACGGTGTAAGTTAAGTAGAACTTCAAATTAATCTAATAAGGGGCTCTGAAAATTTTCAAAGTTGAATACCTCCAAAACTATCGTACATTCAAACTTCCTTTCATAAGTTTGTGACATGGCCACATCCAATGAACCAAGAACCCAAGTTGTAGATTTTACTTTATAAAAATTAGGCTAATACATGAAATCTAGGTTATGTTGAACAATGGCAAAGTGTAACATTTCAAACTGTTCTCATTTTGAGGGCAGCCAGACAGATTTGCTGTGAAGCAAATCTTCTTTTATAGTTTCCGTGTTGCAGGTGATGTAAATTAAATTGTTTAGCCAAATTAGGGCAGTTCGTAGTTTCTTGTTCCGAACGGAAAACCTACATTCAGTACTTCTTTTCAAAGCCTGTCAATTGTTTAGAAGTCATAGAGGTACATTCTCTGCATACATCAGAATGGACAATTTTGATCATCACTTGCAACATCGGCGGCAAAATTAGCAGCAGGGGATCAGATGTAGAAATATATACCATTGCAACATTATTTCTATGTCCAGTGTATGTGTTTTGTCAATATGGTGGAAATTTTCAACGGAGAAAATTCTGTCCACTGTAAAGAACTTCCACTATCTCACCAGTACCATATATTTCCATTGCAAACACTGGGGTACATGATATATCATGGTGTGTAACCAAAAGCAGGCAAGTGTGTATGTGGCACTTTGCCACCTGAACTCTTGGGTGAGCAAGAGTCAACTGAAAATGAAGATGAAACAACAATCAGTGATGATGATGATGATGATGATGATGATGATGATAATGATAATGATGATGATGATGATGATGATGATGATGATGATGATGATGATGATGATGATGATGATGATGATGATGTGGATGACGATGCTGAAAAAATAATGATGGTGACGATGATGGTCGTGGTGACGAAAAAAAAGGGAAGGCCATGGCGATGACAGTTATGATGATGATGATGATGATGATGATGATGATGATGATGATGATGATGATGATGATGATGATGATGATGATGATGATGATGATGATGATGATGGTGGTGGTGGTGGTGGTGGTCACACTGATGGTGACAAAAAAGTCATGAAGGTCATGGCGATGATAACGACAACGGTCATGGTGATGATGATAACGATGACAATGATGATCACAGTGATGATGTTAATAATATAAATTGTGATTATGCTGATAACAGTGGCAAAAACAAAAACACAAAAATACATCTGCATCTAAAAAAAAATTAAAACAAAAACAAAAACGAACGGCACCTGAATCTACAAATCACTGGCAGCCAGCTGCAAAACGCCAAAACACTCAACATGATAATGTTATAACTGTATATCGGCACAGTATTATGCCACTTGTTTAAATCTATTACCCCGGGTTTATTACCCATTATTTTCCAACATTAATAGTAAACTGGAAACTACCAGTTACATGCAAAGTCAACATTATATTGTATATCGCATGTTACACACACACGTATATATATATATATATATATACACATATATAAAGAGACAAAGTAAGTGATTTTTTCAACCTCAGGGACTGTTGGTGCCATTAGTCAATAAACCAAATGCTAAAAAAATGTTTCTTTGAGTTGGCTGAACAAATTCGTTAAGTGGTAATTTAAGTTTTTGTGAACTATATAAGAATCTTGTCGGATTCCGCAGCAATTACAGTTTTACTTTCCCATTTGGCTACAGACTTTTAAGGCTTAGGTACGTCTCTGTGTTGGTATTGTTATAGTATATAATTATGTGTGTATATGCATAGATATGTATACTATGTATGTATGTATATATATATATATATATATATATATATATATATATATATATATATATATATATATATATATATATATATATATATATATATATATATATATATATATATATATTTGTGTGGGTGGGTGTACCAGAAGGATTAAAGCTGCGCTCGCTCTTTACTGTGCTAGCTGTTTACATTTTAACATCATGAATTAAAAAAAAAAAAGGAAAAAGAACAGACGCAAACTTTTTTTTTTTTTTTTTTTTTTTTGGTGAAACCATGGTACGTCCAGAGCATTAAACCACGTTCGACCTCCAACACACATTTTATCTCAACGTTTCGTACGCTAAGTTTATCTTCGGTAAATGTACTAGTTTTGTTGTGGAATGCTTTGCTGATGTCAAGAGCCATGGTACAGCACAAGGAGGTCCATACCAGGCTGCCATCATGCATGTTGGTCCAAGTGTTGCTGCTTGATAACAGTGACACTGGACAGGCAGCACGTGACAGGCACGGTCCGCGAAGTACGTGGCATCACGTCTGGCGCTTGAAAGCCTATATGCTCAGTGCTGTCCCTCCCAATTCTGATTACCCGCTCTTGTGAAAGATACTTCAACCAAACAGTCCATTCTACTAATTTGATGTTGATGCCCTGTCATTTTGGACAGCTAATGAGTGACGCACTGAGATCACAAACCCCTGATCCCGTTCACTATGACCTTCAGTTCTTTCTCCGCCATGCCCCCTGCGTCCGGCTTGTTGTCCACCTGAACGTGCAGTAGTTTCCATGCACACAATGGACCACAACTTTATTAGCCAGCCACCTTTGAATCTACATTGTTACCAGAACCTCTGGTGCCTGCACTGTCGAGAAATGCGTCCCGTCGAGGAAGTTTACTGTTCATTAAGTCTAAACTATGCAGTTGTGTTTAAACTGGTGTTCAACATGAGAGTAATGATCTAGAATTGTCGTCTGCCGAGGACTCCCTGCCTTCTGTCGAATCCCGCTATTCTCTGCCTTCTGTTTTTGTTTTGAATGCACATACGTTCAGGTCCATCCATCTATTTTGTTCCGTCATAATGCAAATTAATTTGTGTCAGAGTCAGACTATGATCAGCACCATAATATTGTTATTATTTAATACTAATTATTTTTTACTTAAGTCCTTCACAAGCAACCCCGCGGCCTTTCAAAGCTAGTTTCTCCTTGTGTGATCATTAAAAAGTACCTTATCAGTCGTAGGTCTTAAAGATTTTCCTTGCTGAAGCCCATCATTAAAATGGTCTATTCTTATCTGCGTATGATGCGCTTTGAAACCACCAGCTTTCATCCCTGCGTGAGGGATGAGCCATGATCCTCATAATAACATGTATAGAAACCGATACGACAGAAAGACGGACTATTCGTGAAAAAAAATTATATGAATAACCTTTGGCGATAAAACGCCTTTCAATTGATTTGGTAAAAACAGTGCAGTTGCGAAGCACTCCATCAATGGGAACAACTAGGTGGGACTGGCAGTAACTATTATGGGTCTCTTCTTATCTAATTGTATTAGAGTAGGAATATAGTCCGCTTTTAACACCTCTTAAAAAACGAACAATTTTTGTGTCAGTCCTATTTTTTTGGACTTGGACCAAGTTCTTTGGAACAACTGAGCAGAACTTATTGTCCACAGATTTGTATACTTTGTGGCGCATCTTTTTGACTGCTTGGTCTCTCATGACAAAAGAACGGAAGGCCTACTGCCATATGATGCTGCGTCTGGGCTATCATTGAAACCACTGCCAAACAGTTACCTTATAGTCTGAGTCATCATTCGAAGCCGTTATAGATTCTGTCTTGGAAAAAAAAAGCGTTGTCGAAGCGCTGCAATCATGCAGCGCCATCAGACCTGCTTGGCTGGAAAGGCGTGACAGGATCCATATCGGGATATGGATTGTGTAATAAAACTTTTCATTTCGCTGTATACTACAAGCACAAAAACAGCTGAAATCTCAAGCAAAATTGAGGCTGGCACTAAAAATTGTAAAAAGTACTAATTTGGCAGATCTTGGTGTTTTATCCCACTGTTGCACCTGTCGCTGAGAAATCTATTCGCTGGTAAGTTCAGTCGGTGCGATGTCGTGTTTCTGGAAAAAGAAAGTTGCGGCTTGTAGCGCAGAACCATATGTAACCACACACTCATATCAATCGATGGCCATCAAATCTGTCAATATGTATTTTGCCAAATAATGATCATAAAAAACTTTTCTATCAATAAAGAAAAGTACTTTAGAGAGAGTGATTATGGTTCTCACAGCTGTCTCAGTAACGGCCGCCTGTCCCACCTTGCCAAAACTTGTGTCGAATGCAAAGTAAAGTAGAAGTGGTTCTGTTCCCCGTGACATGAGCTTTACTCAGTTTGTTTGTGGGCTACCTATTACAAAAGGTTTATACAACGTAGGCCGGCACCTGGACCGGGGCGACACTAACTTGAAGTGTTAGCTAATGTTGTCTAATTAAGAGAATAAAGCCCCCTTCCATCACAGTCGAGGGAAACGATACCAGTTTCATTATCTTCACCCCTCCCTCTGTTAAATTTTCCCATGATCCATAAGTGACCCCTTATTCGGGAAAAATATTGTGTCGCCGAGGGCAAAGAATATTTTGAGAATTAAATGCACAGGGCATTGCCATGTCGTTTTCAATGAAACCGTTATAGGTGGTCTCGTGGCTTGCGCGGCAAGATGATTTGCTGTAGCTTAATCCTCTGCAAGCAACTCAATGACGCAGACTCCAGCATGTGTTCTTTCCATCTCCCACCTTTCCCGTTTTAAATTAGTTTTTATTAATCAAATTAAATCAGAATGAGATAAGCCGGTGCGTATGCTTTTCTCGTTTTCAATATTCATTTTCCTTTAATAACATGAAATTATGTATTTGGTTTCTATAGAATCTTTGTGCAGCAATAACACGTTCAGGTGGGGCGACTATTACGTTCTATTGTGTCACAACCGTATGCTTGTGTGCCCAGAGTTGGCAGAAAGGCACACAGAAAACACCTTTCAAAGTACAGGTACTTCAAAGTTAGACCCCTTCTCTGTATAAAGTTTATTAAATCATTTAATTCATTAGTTTTGTTTCACAAAAAGCTGTATTTCACAGACTGGTTGATTTGAAAAAGGTACAATCGCTTCATACAATCCCTCTCCCGCGCCATGGCAAGATAATTTATGCAAATGAGCTAGGCGCGCGTTGGAAATATACTTTCAAGTTGAAAAGCTCCTTTGTGCCTTATGTAAAGAAAACCAACAATTGTGAATAACAAAGAACAATTAATAAGTTGTTTTTCCACCAAGCGGCAGATGGCTGGGGCGACAGAAACATATTTAAAAGTTGATGTGTTGTTAGCCAAACTTTTTGCGCTCTTTTCTCATTTGTTGACTTGTTTTGCTTGAATAGGTAGTCTGTGAAGTTAGCGCTGTTTTCATCTGGTACACCTAGAAGGCGAATAAGTGATTTTAAACAGTAAATTTACAAATTTTCCTATATGTTATATATGTGTTTTTGATATCATTAGAATATGAATAGTATTATACGTAGTTGTTAGTTTAATATAGGCCACGTGGGCCTGGAAGTTCTGCAGGGTTAATAAAGCGTAGAGGCCGTCTGCAGCTTGGATCACGTTTTTTGGAAAGAGTTTTGTACAATTAATACCAAGCTTTTGTTATTCAATGCATTTGAAAAGCGTAACTAACGATTAGATGTGAGATGGGGAAATGGTGGTGCCATAATTCGATAGACGGAATATGCGTCTGACACGCGCCCCTCCTCGGAGTTGCACTCACTTCCTTATTTAGAAAGCCATTGAAAAAGGTTTATCTCTCCGTAATCACCTGCTCACTGAAACAGTTATGCATGTTGCCAAGATGGACATTAAGGTTAATTTAAAAAGAGCTCTCGAGTACACGCAATAAGGTGCAATTTTGCACAAATTGACTAGCTGTTGGGAGATTATTGTGGCTTTCTGGGGCCCACCTTCCTTGTCTTTGTCAGTTTCCATGCAGCCGTTCTAAACATAAGTCCAGCATCTAGGGGTAGACAGACACTGATTAACAGGGTATTTTGATCTGCTCAAAACATGAAAGATAACAAATGATCCCTCACCTGCAGACGAAGACTGCACGCTCCCAAATCTTATGAATGTTAATTTCTTTGAAATTATATCATCAATGAATTATTTATAACATTTTGTGCATCTATACCATGTTAAAGATACCCCCACCTCACCCAAGTTTAATTGTTGACGCGTACAGCCTGGTACTCCGGCTGTTCCATTGCATTTGCAGCTGACAAGTTAAAAGAACACGTGGATCTATTCGTTTTATTATTTTTTATATATTTTTAAGGGGGCGTTTTTTCTAACTCAAGTTCTAAATATTACACAGCAGATGTGGGAGAAACAATGACTTCATTTGTGCTGACAAAGAAAGCCACATTGACCCTTGACCTGGCAATTTGGCAGTCAAGGTATGATGACTTAAACCAATACAAGTGAGTAACGCATGTAGCAATGAAATCATATCAGGTGTCGCCTGTTGAACTTGTCTAACTCGACATAAACGAGACAAGAAAGCCTCATTTTCACAAGTGCTTTTCTGTCCCGTTCATTTACAAGAGTTGCACAGGGAACAATGTCTCTTTAAAAAAGACTACGTCATATACATTCTCAAGCCACACATGTTGCGGTGTGTTCGGAAGCGACAGCAATTCGAAACCTCATTACTCTATACGCTAGGCCGGCAGATTGCGCCCAGCTACAACTCAAGACAAACGAGCCCCAAGATCCTTGTTTTCTTCGTGAACAACAAAATGACAACAATAGACTAATATTCATTTGTCACTGCAATTTGATCTCTGTGTGGTTTGTTCAACTGTTACTGGTTTGTCTGTGCTCTGCAAATCAGAAAATGTAACTTTCCAAGGCGACCCGCGAGCCCAAAGTGTACTTCAGCCTGCCGTCCTTTTATTTCAGTCTCGCAGGAGCGCTCCAGCAAACTTTTCCTTCCCGTGATGCATTGCGCGTGCGCGCGCCATTCACAACACATTCAAATGATAATAGGCATTGGTCGTACCATGGAACACGATGTAGTCACAGTTCTATTATTGTCACAACGCTGAAACCGTTGTTGCTTTCCGGTCCATTTCAGTTGCGATGTTTAGTGGTTTTCAAGCTGCAAAGTGGTTCTGTATCAATAATTGTCGACAAAAGGGGAACAGAGACCACGCAATAATTCAAAACTTGTACATTTAATGATCTGCAATTATGATTTAAGAGAGACGGTGAGCACCAGATGCTGGCCTGTCCTCATGCTATATTAAGGTACATTAAGACTGACTCTCTATGACTTACCTACAATATGTTCACAATTCTCTGTGCCTGTCATGCCATACTTAGGACCATTACCAGACAAAAAGGCGATAAAATGACCCAAAATCTGTCGGGTCACCACGCTTTAGTTTACTTTTTCCCGGCGTGTACATAAGACATTGATTCAGAAAGCCCTCCATCGAAATCGAAGTGACTGTTACAAGTGATCCGTTGGGGGCTTAATCCAATAAATGACAAAAGGGAAACGCAAGAGCTATTTTTCAATCTTTAATTCGCACACGAAATGACCCCACAAAAGGTCATCCGTGTGTAATAGGGAGCAGCAATATTAGTTCTTCGCCCACTATCATGTCATTGCATAAAAACGTCTGTTACAATTCTTAACATGGCTTGCCTGGCGTCTCAGCACTTATGCATCTTATCTAAAGCCCATATGTCGAATTAACAGCTTGTGTTGGCTACCATATCTTTTTTTATGGTGAGAAATTATGTATTTGTTTCGCGTCATCTGCTTTCAAAAAAACTTTAAACCCGCATGTACAAAAAGCACTGTTGTATGTTAAGTGAACAAGGCCACACCA
>OZ026619.1:75080622-75325622 GCA_964020975.1 Hermodice carunculata
TGTTGCTGTTGTTGGGAGGCTGCATGCATCAATAGCGGTTGTGACCACCACGCTTGTGTAAGTAAGCTTGGATCTGCCTTGGCATGCTACTTGTCATCTTGGTGATCTCAGCCTGAGGAATTTGATTCCACTGGCCTATGAGCCTGTGTGCCAGTTGGTTCAGGGTGGCTGCGGATTCTTCATACTCACCCCTGATCTGACGGCCAAAGACATCTCACAAATGTTCGATGGAGGCCAGGTCAGGCAAACGGGCTGGCCATGGCAACAATGGGATATTGTATTGCTGTAGATACTGCATGCTGACTCGGGCAGTGTGTGGTCATGCGTTATTCTGTTGAAACAGTAGCCGTGGGTATTGTTGGATCCATTCGTCAACTGTGGACAGGATCTTATCCATGTAGTGCTGGCCTGTTAGTGTTCCGTTCACCCTGATGAGAGCTGTTCTCCCTGTTGGTGTAATTGCCTCCCCCCCCCCCCCCCCCCATCATGACACTGCCTCTTCTGTAGCGGTCATGTTCGACCATACACCCTTCTACGAACCTCTTGAAAGGCAATTGTCGGACTCTTAGTCTTCTATCGTGGAAATCCAAGCAGAATCGGGATTCATCTGACCAACATCATGCTTTTCCTTTGATTTCTGGTCCAGGCTGCATGTTCCTCACACTACCCTACCCATCGTGTTTTGTGTGCAGGACTGACAGGGATGCGAATGGCAGGGTTTCTGCGAAATAACAAAGCCATTTGATCTTACAACCCAGCGGCCTGTGAACTAATATGGACAAAGTGTGTTACTAGTCATAGTCAAATTCATAAGGAGAAAGGATGGGAAACACTGGCTGTTCAAAGGGACCAACAGAAATTAGCAGGCCTATTAATGTATAAGAGTATCAATAAGATTACTCCAACGTCTCTGTATACTTTGCTACCGGAAACAGTACAGAGTAGAACAAGATATAACGTTCGTGATATTGTGGATTCACATTGTTCACAGTAGTGCCATGGCGCCAATAAAGCCCATAGGCACCCCAAAACCAGACACACTTTTCGCACCCCTCTGGCTGTTTTTTTGTTTCAGGACATTTTGTGTGTGTGTGTGACTGCTCAAGCATACCCTAAGCTATTCTGTTGATGGTACATAATATTCCATGCGATACCCATATTTTCCATATAAAGGCATATTAAGAGCGGTCCATGTTAAACCAATCGGGGTAGCATCTTTTTTTTCCCAAGCAGTATATATAATTATGAGTTTGCACTTGGTTATTGTGTCTATGTACGAGTATTTCTGTATGGTGTCATTGTATTGTATTACTTTGTTTGGTCTTGGGCAAAATGCCTCACGAAATATTGGACAGACAGGAAAAAGAGATCATTCTTGCGTCGAAATGTGATGAATGGACTAGAAAAGAAGATTTGCTTCACAACACATCAGTGTGCATGCAAAATTTGCGGAAATTTATTGCTACTACAACTTCTGTTTATGGTTTCTGTGTGCGCCTTCAGCACAAAACTATGAATTATATTGGAAATGGCACCTCTACCTATAATAGCTTTGAAGATATTAACAGATAAACTTTTCAAGTGCTCTAATTAGCATTAAAGGAAAATTCTATAACTTTTGTTTACGGTTCATTGGATGCGCCTATAGCACAAACCTGCAAATTGAATTTGGAATGAGACCTCTACCTTTAAAGATTTTGAAGATATTCAATATTCAAACTTTTCAAGTGCCCCTAATTAACATAAATAAAATTCTAGAACTTTTGTTAGAGAGAGAGAGAGAGAGAGAGAGAGAGAGAGAGAGAGAGAGAGAGAGAGAGAGAGAGAGAGAGAGAGAGAGAGAGAGAGAGAGAGAGAGAGAGAGAGAGAGAGAGAGAGAGAGAGAGAGAGAGAGAGAGAACACAACACGCCATGACAAACGTATTCATATGCCAATTATGGGATCATCATTTTTTTTCATTTTTTTTTTAATATTGACAAAACAATCTCGACCTGCCTGGCTAGGATGAACTAATGAATAATAATTGAATCTCAACCACCACTATCATCGTCATCGTCACCATCATCACTATCACCATAATCACTGTAATCTTTTCATCATCATCGTTATGAAGATGGATGGATGGCCAAATAGATGGACTATTAATCAGTCAATCGTCCATTAATCAGCAAGTGTAATAAAATCACATGCAAATCTGTGTTACAGAAGTGTTCTGCTCTGACTGCTGAAGTGCGGGTGGTGTCACATAAGTGTCGTGCTCTGACTGCTGAAGTGCTGGTGCTGTTAAAACGGGTGCAGCAACCACTTGTGACTCATTTGCGAATAGATTTTACTTCAGCATATTTATTCTGGATGGCCTAATGGTACAACAGGTACTAATCAAGAGGGCCTCCAGCACATGAACGATCCTCAGTATATACACAAAACCCACAGCACAGTAAAACAAATAAGACAATAGGACACTACGACTACACGCAGGAATATGCTCAACCATTGGATAAAGTTGAGAACCACGTCGCTATGGATTTTATCTATCGGTAAGAGGGTCAGATAAAGTGAAAACGAACAATTCTGTGGCCCTGGGAGGAGAAAATATAATTTTATAAAAAGCTACGACTCCCCAAAATATATAGTTTTCTCATTAATTTGCACAGGGAGGTCGGGATTGTTGCCAAAGGTGCAGTGATAAACGCTCTTAATGCACTTGTATGTAATAAACAATTGTCAGTTATTAGCAAATAATAAATCGCGTGCAAAAAGATGTCAAATATGACACTTTGATCTTGTGGATTCATGATTTGGATTATATCTGAAAAGATACATGTGATGCCTTCGCTGAATTTGACATAGCCACTGGATATTGATCACGACTCCAATGTGGTTTAGATTATTTAATGTTTGACAACACACAGAAAATGCTGCTATTTATGCATTATTTTTATCAGACTTTGATACTCCTATAAAATGTCTTCTTAGCTTGAACAAAAAAAAACAAAAAAAAACAAAACAAAAAAACAAACAAACAAAAACCACCACTTTATAACAGTAATCGTGCACCAACCCAAAATAGACAGATGTCAACTTACATCTATGGTAATATACGAAACAAAAAGTTTAATCAACCATTTTTCTTAACCACAAAGAAGTAGTTTCATAAAGCGCTTTGACTCCGATTTATATGATAAATTAAAACTGTGGCCATTTTTTTTTGTAATGTACAATGCACGGTGTAATGCCCTTTTATAAGTTTACATATCTAGGTTTCTGGTGCATTATACGGGGTTGATATGGCTTTGCCTATCTACACAAAATGGGAGGCTGGTGATATTATTATTTGCAGGTAGAGCGTTGATTCTTTTGTCATACTTCCTATCACAGTCGAAGTATCCGGTTACACCAGCAGGTAAACCCTTCTCCGCTTTGACGGCACTCAGTCAACAAAATTCCGTGACCCGTCCAGACGCGCAACTCTTGCCAAACGACACTGTTAACACACAACATCCTGCCTTAATATGTCTCGTCTACGAGTTGGAGTCAAAATAAAAATTTTCTGCATCAAAGCATGTGATTGAGTGAAACATAAAACATGATATTTGACACTGGGGTGGTTTAGCCCGCTTTCAAGCAAGACTAGTTAACCATGCATGAATACATTACTGCACATTACAAGTCTTGTGCATTTCAGAAGACTATTCATGTATGAATTAAAGTAAGTTCGTAGTCTTATGTATTTTGCACGTCATATTAGATACCTTTGTTACTTCTTGTTCTTTTTACCCGTTTTTGACAAGCAGGGATAATACTAAGTCCAATGAGAAGAGAACGCTATTATTCTTATATAATTAAGCCATAGACTTTGTGTTACGTTGAGTTTTAGATTTTGAATGCGTGATTAGGCTTCTGTCATTGCCAAGAATGTCTCTTCAGAATGACCTCTGTCAGAAATGGTATCATGTTACGTTTCATTGTGCTTTTTGACACACAATTCTTCATCACGATGAGCTACAGATAAAGGAGTAGGAAGAAACAATATCTCTGCACCGGCGCCTCCAGCTTTTCGGCGCCAATATGTACATTCAAGGTAACAGAGAACCGCCGTAAATATACGCTGAAACTGGATATTGGCGGAGAGCAAGTTGCTCATTCTCATTAAAACAAGACCGCAGCTTTTGCTTTTGCCTATTCATTGACATCACTTCGCCTCTCATGGTCTTACGTGACCAAATGTCTTGTTGTTTCACTTTCGGACCATGCGCTTGCTATGGTCACAGTCAAGACCTTTACAAGTACACGTATGTTACTTTGTCAGCCTTCAGATGGTGAAGGCCAAATGAAAACACTGAAGTAAAGTTATTTCTTTGTCCTTGGTTTGTCGGTGTGCTTTTAGTTGCCTTTTTTAAACTGAGGTTAGGAATTTTGCTGATCTCAGCTTTTTATCAACAATTTCAGTGCACCATAAAGGTCTGGATGAGGGAATATTATTATTATTATTATTATTATTATTATTATTATTATTATTATTATTATTATTATTATTATTATTATTATTATTATTATTATTATTATTATTATTATTATTATTATTATCATCATCATCATCATCATTATCATTATCATTATTATTATTATTATTATTATTAAAGTGTGTGTGTCAACACACACTTTTCTGTTTTTCCTCGAGTTCTTTCTTTCTTTCTTTCTTTCTTTCTTTCTTCTTTCTTCTTTACCAGCAATTTGTCCGACACTTTTCTCGGACACTATTATACATACAAACTCCAAACTTGGCATGATTGTACCTCCATAAAAGGAGTTTGACCGTTTGATACAGAGGAATGAAGATGTTTAAAATTATGCAAATTCAAGGCATTTGAAATTTTAAATCTTGAATATCTTCAAAAGTATAATAAATAGAGATGTCATTCTAACTTCTACTAGGGGGTTGTTGACCATTGCGCATGTAATGAATCTATAACAAAAGTTGTAGCAATTTAAATTATGCTAATTAGCAGTATTTGAAATTTTCAATCTTGAATATGTTCAACACTATAATAGATAGAGATGTCATTTCAACTTCTACTGGGGTATTGTTTACGATTGCGCATGTTATGAATTAAAAATAAAAGTTGTAGCAATTTAATTTGAATTATGCTGAATAGCACCATTATAAATTGTAAATCTTGAATAACTTCAAAGCTATAATAGATAGAGATGCCATTCCAACTTCTACTCCTGTGTTATGGAATAGTTTTATATTGCCATACCAATATGCTTTGAAAACACACACACACACACACACACACACTGATTACTATGCAGCAAATCATCTTTCCTAGTCTTTTTGTAATGTTAGTGGAAATATTTCCATAACTTTCATTAGATGTCAAAATTTTTGAGTGGGAAATATTACTGTTTCAGGGAGCCTGTGGAAATCTGTTGAACTTGACCAGGGTTCCGCATTAGATATTAACCTTGTGTAATATTGTCATGAAGTTTCTGACACTTTTTTGACACCATTATATGTAAAATCCCGCTATTCGTAAAAACACCCAAATATGTGGTAAAATAACTTGGTTGCGCATGTAAAAACCAACGCTATATATAGCACCTTTTAACATCCCCCCCACAAAAAAAAATGCTGGAACCAGTAACATACGTACAAGTGTCAATAACATGAAATTGTTTACCATACATCCCTGTAAGGGGACGTATATAGTATTTTGTAGAATTAAGCCGCCACCACAATAAATCTCATTTCCCCTGCAGCTCTATAAATATTTCATCCATTGCCTTGAATTCTGGAAGACACAATCTAAGAGTCCATGATTTTTTTTTCTGATATAAGTTATGTCTTTCTCTTTGAATTTTGGAGTTTTGAGGATGACGAATCCCGGGTGGTTGCGCGGCCTCACGAACTAGTGAAGACAGCGCCAGAGTAGCATTCAGCATTACATGTACTTTTGTTACTTTATAAGGAATCTGCAATTCAGCAAATAGTTCAATTTGCTCTGCCAACATACCCGATTAAACTCTTGGTAAAGATGCGCAGCAGATCTTTCTTTCTATTCCGTTAAGAAGCAATTGCATGGGCTTTGGTTTCCCATGATTTACACAAGATGTGTCCGACCTGCTTGCCTGCGAAGCAGACTCAGTTTTTTCATGTTCACTAGAGGTAGAAGGCCTGCTCCGCAGACAACCAACCTGCTCGCCTACTGTGAATGTGTAAATCTTACAGCCGTTTTGTTCCTAAAATCAACGTTAAGCGAGCACACTTTGCGTCAATCCAAACTCAACTTCACTTAGCAGTACACCAAGCGACCAAAGACATTCTTCCTGCAAGTTCGATAAAGGGAGAAGGGGCTTCTGTGTCATCTTTAAAGTGTGTGTGTCAACATGCACTTTTCTGTTTTTCCTGAAATTCTTTCTTTCTTTCTTCTTTACCAGTGAATTTGTCCGACACTTTTCTCTGACACTCTTCTTTGTTGAAACTTGAAACTTGGCATGATTGTACCTCCATACAAGAAGTTGGACCGTTTTATGCAGAGGAATGAAGATGTTTAAAATTATGTAAATCAGGGGCATCTGAAATTTTAAATCATGAATATCTTCAAAAATATAATGGATAGAGATGTCATTCCAATTTCTACCATAGGGTTATTGACCATTGTGCATCTAATGAATTTAAAACAAAAGTTGTAACAATTTAAAATTTGCTAATTAGCAGCATTTGAAACTTTTAATCTTGAATATCTTCAAAATTATTATAGATAGAGATGTCATTTCAACTTCTAGGGGGTTATTGACCATTGTGCATGTATTGAATCCAAAACAAAAGTTGTAGCAATTTAAGTTATGCTAATTAGCAGCATTCGAAATTTTCAATCTTGAATATTTTTAACACTATTAGAGATGTCATTTCAACTTCCTCTAGGGAGTTGTTGACAATTGCCCACCAAATGAATCTAAAACAAAAGTTGTAGCAATTTGAATTATGCTAAGTAGCACCATTATAAATTTTAAATCGTAAATAACTTCAAAGCTATAATAGATAGAGATGTCATTGCAACTTCTACTCCTGTGTTATGGCCTAGTTGTACATTGCCATACACATATGCTTTGAAGACACGCACTGATTTGCTATGTAGCAAATGATCTTTTCTAGTGGCTATTTAAAAAGGCACGGTGTAATAGTCATGATACAGACAGTAATCATACTTTGGCTATTTAAAAAGGCACGGCGTAATAGTCGATATACAGACAGTAAACATATTGTCTCCAAACAATTAAAGAAAAGAATGTCACTGGCGCCACTCAAGCGCACACCAGTTTGCTACGTCATCATGTTTCACGCCCTGACCCCCTTGATCTGCTGTGAACTGCATGAAAACAATGTTTGAAACACAGGCCTACTTGACTGAAAAATTTGTGACAGATGATGAGCGTTTTTCTTTTACAAAATCTCGTAGTTTACGCTGACAAAGTTCTGTGATTTGTTTTTGAAGTATTCTGTTCAAGATAAATATGTAGGTATATGTGTGTGGTGTCATGTGGAAATTGGAATGACAAGATTAGTCAAAGGTGGCCCGGTGGTTCAATATACCATTACATCAGAGGAGCATACCTACACTTAAGTTACGCGAGATATGTGTCCATGACCTAGGGCCTACTTTTCCCCAGTTATGACCTACTTACAAGAAAACATATGTGTCGGTGTCCATTAGATATTACCAGTTTAATTTATTTAAAACCGTCATGGGAGAGGGATCAGCTTTTTTCTCTGCAGTTGCTTGTATTGTTGGTCTAATAGCGACCCATGTCAGAGAACTGTCCTGACCGAGAGAAGTCTAAATCACTCTCTTTTTTTTTTTTTTGTGAGAGGAGGGGGTTAGAATATTGGAAATGACCAAAGGTAGAACAAGGTTTGGACCTCCGGAATAACGCTTGGCGTCAGGAGTAGGCAGTACTAAACTTCAGTTTGCGATCTTCTTGGCCGACCTTGACCTACTCATGTCAAACATTACATACGTCCATTGTCCTCCCTTTTTTGCAATTAAATCAAAATCGACAACGGATCCGGAAAAATACAATTGTGTTCACTGAATTTCTCGATCTGACTTTAAGGATTTCGAAAACTATTGCTTTTGAAGCTACCTAACATGAATAACAAGGCAGCGATGCACGTTTGTTACTAAAAATGGGTTCATTTCTTTGATTAAAATAATCATTATTCATCGATTCAAGTTGAAAACTTCAAACATTTTGACATGATTTAAATACATCCGCATACATGCCGGTTCGGGAAGAAATTCGCACAATAATAAAAGCAATAAAATACTTTGAAAATTAAAAAAAAACACCCCCCGAAAAGGGAGCCACATGGTGAACAAATCAAAGTCGCTGGGTACTCAGCTTGACGTAATTTTGAACTGATTTACCGAGCGCTTCTGGAGTATGTCTTTTGAGATTTCTCACAAAAAAGAAAAAAAAAAAAAACTAACAGCAACAACCACTGATAAAAGCCTCAGTAGAGACTCACCCCACGTTCCACCGGCATTGAAGAGGATCCTGTCACGACTTTTGAGAAGTTGAAAACGTGAACAGACGGCATGTATGTATGTATGTATGTATGTATGTATGTATGTATGTATGTGTGTATGTGTGTATGTATGTATGTATGTATGCATGCATGCATGCATGCATGTAGGTATGTATGTGTGTGTGCACGTATCTATGCATGTATGTATGTGTGCGTGTATGTGTTTTAGAAAAAAAAATAGCTAAAGTAAGATGTTAACCTGTGTTTCACATCTCTAACTAAATTATTTGTGTTTGAACTCGTTCATAATTAAATCCAATGTGACATTTGCCCTGTTTGAAAACCATTTGAGTCGGAGGCAAATGCTTATTACTGAAAAGAGTCGCGTGCAAGTAACCATGTGTGCCCTGTATTTTGTTTCGACTTGTCGCGTGGTTACATCTTCATCCCAACATGTAAGCTTCTAAAGAATGACAAGTTGTAACTGAATTCTCCATTTCGATCTGGGTGGTACAAAATTAGCATATTTGCAACGGTGGGGGTGTGCATCTATATTTACCCTTTATTCATCACTGTTCGTCTGTGTACTGACCTCTGTATAGTGTTCTGTACTGTGTTCTGACCTCTGTACAGTGTTCTGTACTGTATTAATGGCCGGTCGTAATTGCCAACATTTTCATCTATGTCCAAAATATTTTTTTTACCTACCCTTTCCCTGTTTATGGCCATGATCAACATTTTTCCGGAACTTATTGTAAATGCAGACAGTCAACCTCGTAATATAGACACTCAACCTCGTAATGCAGACACTCAACCTCATAATACAGACACTCAACCTCGTAATACAGACACTCAGCCTCGTAATACAGACACTCAACCTCGTAATACAGACACTCAACCTCGTAATACAGACACTCAGCCTCGTACAATATAACCAACATGCTTAGATAAGGAGTGCATACAGTTTCCCTTGTCTAAGCTTAATAAAGTGAATCTATTCTTGTACAAATATTTAGCAAATACAGGTTACAAACAAACTCAACTTTACTTTGATATTCATTAATAACTTTGAAAAAAGATACCGGTTTTCTACAAAATCTCCTTCTTTGAAGAATTGATTGATCGTAATGACAACTATATATACATATATTTAAACTATGTATTCTAGATAATAATGTTTGATCAGGGAATTTTTTATCATATATCTATGGGTTTGGCGATAATATTTAGCTGTGCTTATTCCGTCTCACTAAGCTCCATTCTTGCATCTGCACATATCTGTTCCAGCTGACTGAATGGGGATCATACCAAGGGGTTGATGGGAAGAAAGGGTTAAAATGCCAAGAGACACCTGGTGGCAGGTTGAAATTTTACAGGGGAACTGAAAATGTTGGATGGAGGAAATTAACATTTTTTAAGGTTGGAAGTTATGGTCATCTGGCTGTGACCCCCCCTCCCCAAAGGTCATTTTGGACATAGATGAAAATGTTGACCATTATGGACGGCCCCTTAATACATACATACATACATACATACATACATACATACATACATACATACATACATATAAACATACATACATACACACATACATTACCTACATACATGTGTTTGTATATATATATTTATGTATGTGTGTATGTACATATAAAGATTGAAAATCAAACATTGCGCAGATGATTCCCAAATCACAAAGACCTGCTTTTGGGGTAATTTCATGCAGTTAAATTATAGATATGTATCGCCTAACTTAAAAACAAATGTGTCTAGTCATTCTGATTTATATGTGTGTATCCGAAGAATCTAATCTGGAATTAATGCTTTTGAAAGAAGTCTCTATCTCAGGTCTGTGGAAGAAATGATGGACTGGGATTAAGAATAATCGTGCTTCTCCGTTTTAACAAGATAACTTTCATCTTTTGTACAAGAGAGTATCTCGTTTTTACACGATAGCCATCTGGTAAAATTAAGTAGACAACGGAATATACCATCCAACCTGCAATATCACATACTATTACTTTTTCGACGTGCTACTCCGGTATCAGTTTGAAGATCAGTGCCATTGCATGCTACAGTTACGTGATACGCATGCACTGGTAGACCTGGTGCCTCAATGTGCTTTTCTAAAACAACATGAGAACCCCAAAGCCAAAGCCAAAATTATTTCAGGGGAGGTAGGGAATAACATCAAATATATTGCTGTAAAAACATCATAGGTATCTTGATAAAATCGACATTCTATCATAACACAAGAACAAAGAACACTAAGCATATCGTTTGGCGGCGTTTAGACATTTTAGCTGTGACGGGGGGGGGGGAGTATGGCGGCGATTGACGGGGACCGCGGCCTTCCATAGTGGTCTGTGGCCAGCAGCGGCGCTCGCCACCGAATGCCGCAGAACGGCGCCCATATTTTCACCTGTAATATACCCTTTCCAGGAATGGGCATCATTGCCGTCCAGCTTCGCCCTGCGGCGTCCAGTGGCTGCCCATCGCCGCTTACTGTTGCCGAGAAACAGTTTCCCGCTTGTCACCATCAAAATGTCCAAACGCCGCCGAATGGTTTATCTAGTGAAAGAAATCGTTTTTTACCAATGGTCTATCTGCGCTTCCTTTAAGGTACAAGACAACTCTAATATGAAACTCAAAATCCCTAAAAGTGCCACCTGGGCTGTGTTTCTACAAACACATGTACATAGATACTATAATACAGACATTCAGCTGTGGCCATTTTTCATGCATGTGTGTGATGGCGTGTTGGGTTCTCTTCAAGGATGACTTGTACACGTGAAAAACGCACAGGTTCCTGTGGCAGATACACAACAAAATTGACCCAAAATCACGCTGGACTTTTCTGTAAAGTAAGCCTTCTGCTCCCGAATCTGCTGCTTTTCTCAGCGAAGAACCAGAAGCAACAGTTGTATGTGCTTGTTTCAGTTTGCTCTTTTTCACGCCGTCACCCAAGCATCGCGTGCATGACCAGTCTACCACGTGATACTGATCACCAGGCACATACTTACAGCTGCAAACAATTTTATCCATTTGCAATTTGATAGGGCGGCAGATGAGAGCTAGCTATTGTCCAGAATAAAGTGAAGAATAATGTGCTCTCTCTCTCTTTCTCTCTCTCTCTCTCTCTCTCTCTCTCTCTCCAAATATCCCCTATATGTTCATTTATTTCACATTTAAGTTTTCATCTCTTTTGGAGCAGTGTAGACTTGGCACGATGTGTCTCAATGAGATGCAAATGTCACTTGTATATACACTCCCTAACGTATCAATTATATCAAATCCATCATTAAACGAATTTATAAGTCACTAAACCTTTCCTTACGCTCTTGTACATTATCAATCACCACCAATCTGTTCACTAGATATAAGGAGCTCTGCGCGTTAAAAGATTTGCCACCCATGAGGAACAGAGCTTTGTGGAATACAAGTATTGAGTATTTGTGTTTGATGTTTTGTTTATTTGTGCTTGTATTGTGTCTCTGTATCTATAGCAAAATATTGCAAATGTAATTGTGATGCAGCTAATAAAGTTCATTTCATTTCATTTCATTTCATTTCATTTCAAGTGTTCTCAGGTCGAGATTCTTCTGTCTTTCCTGAACAGACTGGTTGTGACTATTTTTTTCTCCTACTAGACCTACTTAAAATAAGGAAATTTTAATTTCAATAGTAGGCTTAATTTTTTTCTATGTTCTTCACATCTAGAATCCATGGTTTTTAAAGTTTTCGCTACCATGACTATTTTTTTCAACAGGAGGTCTAAATAAATCTGTTTCTTGTAGATCACTCCCTATAAACACAGGAAATGGGTCTGTTTCTCATGGGCGAGGCAAAGAAAGCTATACAAGACAGTTTACGGGCATTTTAAACGAATGAGTGATGTGTACAACCGTCCAGTGCGAGATAACTAGGTATGTTTCCACAAAGAAACTAGTGGGACTCACTTTATTGTCCTTTTTCTGAAATGCTTCTCATACCTGATAAAGTGAGGGCAATTTGCCATAGAGATATATTATTCTTTGCTTGTGTTGGCTCATGATAATACTAAAACCGTGTACTCCTCGAAAACGTAATAACAATTATTGTGACAATGAATAAAATTTGGCTATACACATGCATCATAGAGAGTGAATATATGTCAGATTGGTTGCACTTCTTTTCGCCATCTGTTGCCATATGTTGGGAGCCACAAACTACGTGTATCCTCCTTCATCAATATCGCCTTGAAGAGGTGAAACAAAACGGCGCGGTGTTTTGTCAGGCACAGGGGAGTCTGAAGCATTGAGCTGCAGTTGGAGTAATTATCGTTAAAATCCACGAGAAATACCAATCTCCATATTTCTTTTTCCTTTCACTGTTTGAGAACAAATTAAAAAGGTGCATCATGCTGCGTGCCCTCGGAGGCGTTCCATTCATAACAGATAAATTCAAATAAAGGATTTGGAAGCCAGTGACGCAGAAACCATTTGTGAATATGGGTGCGGTTCGACGTGAGAAGACGCCACCATCAGTTGAAGGCAGTAAGATGAGCCGGATAACTAAGAGCCGGCCTGGGTCATGAATTTTTGTCCAAATAGATGTAATTTGCGATCATAAACCCACGTGAACTGCGGCCATGCATAGCCAAAAGCGCACCCACTGATCACTTTCCCCATGTGCCTCACCTAGACCGATTCATAAGAGCAACTGGACTGTAAGAATTTCTACTTAAGCGCATTATGGCAGAACTGTTGCATTAGCGGGTGGGAAAACTTTGAGTACAAGACTCATTCCATACGTTAATTACCAACGGTTAGAATCCTAATTACCAACGACACACTCAACATACGACAATCTAATAAATTTATGTTATTTTCATTGTGAGTCGCACATATATTTGTGTAATTGTCCGTGAGAGTTGTATTTAACAATAATAATTTGGGATACCAGTGTGCCAGCAAACCGTCACTATTATTCTAGAGCTCCTTTCGCTCTCGGCGCGAGGACTGCGAAGGACAGCCGGAGACTGGCAAGCCATCATTCAGCCCTAATTGGTCAATTGTCCACGGCTAATGGGCTGTCCGGAGGGAGTGCTGTATGAACTGTGACTGTATATCTGTTACTGATACTGATCGCTACATTATGTCTTTGTACCAATTTGGGTTTCTCGCGTTTGTTCATGAAGATCTCTAATTGGGAAGCCGTTTAGTATCTTTGACAGGTATAATCTTGTAAATAAAATTTGGGCTGAAAAAACTCAACAGGGGTTCATTTCTCAAATGAATCCAAAGGGTTTGAATTGAAACAGTTGGCCATAAATATTTTGGTCGACAATCGCCGCAGCACTTTGTCCAACCCGTCTCGAAGGAATTACTTTTTGTTAGCAACTGCGCTGTTCTATTTTTTTTCTTTTCTATATTATCTAAGCTCATTCACAAAATCTTTCACACTTTTTTAATAGTGTGGGCCAGTTTATATCGGATAAAACTGATAATTCTACTTTTAAAAAAAATCTGAAGTGGGTAATCTGTCAGAGTGTGTACCCATACCTGATGGTGTGACACTACATCGTTTGATATTCCGTTTGCATATTCATACTTCAGGCAACACCTGACCATATATCCCGCATGAGAGCACCAAGATATTTTGTTATTTATGTATGTAAAGTCATTTATGTAAAAATGTATTTATGCAAGCTGGCTCATTCAGTTAAACGGTTGTTGTTCCAGTCACTATTGCAGCAAGCTAATGTAACACAAATGGAAGTGCTGGTATTGTGTTGAATGGAAATTTTGAAATGAGATTTTACATAGATAAGCAAGTGATCAAACATACAGAATATATTTTTGCGTCCTTGCCAGTATTGTATTCCTTCTCGCCCCCCCCCCACCCACACACAGGCAATACAGCACTCTTCGAGTGCCATAGATACCTTTCGTATATGATTAGTTTCATACGTTTGTTCTTGTCAAACATTTTTCTGAAACGTTTAGAGCAATGAAATTTTATCAGTAAAATCTTTTATCACTATCGCCGTACTTACGAATATACCAACATCATTGAATTATATCAACATATCTAATCCAATACGTACAGATTAGACACAAAGGCGTAAATGCGGCGATATACACAATGTATGAGGAGATAGTATCATATGTAAAGAAAAAGGAGTAAAAGTTCAAATTAAGGCCTTTCACATATCAACAAAACTAACTTTATTATCGCTGCACATTTAGTTGTCAGGCCTCTCATGCTATAATGGCCCAATTTGAATTCAATACTAGTATTTAACTTTCGGTGCCAAGTGTTGACCGAGTCAACAGCTTTCCTCGGCACGCTTTGGACGCAAAGTGCCAACGAAAGCTGTTGACCTGGATCATCCTTGACTTTTCTGTTCGTGTTTAATAGTATTCGTGGGCCCAGGGCCCATCCGGGGGTCCAGCTAACATGTCACTTGGGAGACGAAGTCAAGACAACGAACAAACAAATATTCATAACAAAATAGAAAGAAGTCACGACACTCGTTGAACAATTGTAGGTGTACGGGTACCGAGAAGTTTGTTTGTGCCAGTTTGACATAATTAGCTAAGTGGTGTCTGGTAAGATTTTAAGATTTTGCCCCCCCCCCCAAAAAAAAAGAAATTCATAAAAATAGTCCAAAATTTTTAAAACCTGACTATTTGAAACAAAATCTGTAGAGATACACCCAACGTTTATCCTTATTATGTTTAAAGTAAATATGGTTGACGGATTTGGAGAAGTAAAAAAATGTGAATTGTGGACAGACGACGGACGACTGACCATCCCATAAGCTCAGCTGACTGACAAGTCAACTGACCTAAAAATGCTAACAAATAAATAGACGAATACACAGATGAATGGTTTCCTTGTACCTGTGTTGTCATTTTTTTTAAATTGTTGCGAATTCAGATCTTTGGATCTTATTATTTGATTCGCGAAGACTGTGGATAGTTGGTTACCAACAGGGAAACTAGCTTTAATAGCTATACTTTGATATTTGCTCAATAAACTGACACAAGAAGCCATCACCGAGAAAAACCAGACAGGCGTATCAAAATGGAGTTACATTGACGCAGCATGCCGTCGGTTGGGGTATGGGGGGTTTAGCATTAACGACACAGGGGAAGCTGTGACCTCGAATACTGGTAGTATAATGTATTGATGATGAAATGATACATATTTCGATGACACTGATCAAAACGATGGCGTTGAACGGCTCCCTTGAACTTGATTAAGTCTGCGCTGGTACCGTGTTTGCGTGGAAATATATTTATACAGCGTGAACATATGCAGAGCAATGGACTGTAGAATGGTTGAGATCAAGATCTGTAATGTGCTGAATTAAGTATTGAATTGATATTTCTTCTTTTGATGCTTTTCATCCTGTTGAAGTTATACTTTATGGTGATTGATATGGTTTTAAAGAATGTGTTTTAGGATTGATTAAAATGTTATTGTCGGCACAATGAAAAACAAAACAAAAACAAAAAACAAAACACCCGAACCAAGACCCGACGTATACCTGAAGAAAAAATTGTCAAGTAAAATTTAATCTAATATTATCATTTTAAAATCACACCAAATGATGTCAAAGTCAATCGAAACACATTAACGCAAAGGAATATCCGTAAGCATGGCCTGCTACTATACTTTGACCGTTGAAGAAGTCATGAATGGAGAACTCATGGAGCCGTTCAAAAAGGTTATTGTTATTGTTTACACACTTGTTGAAGAATTTTTTATTGGCATGCTGCATTTTGGCTGATCGTGAATAAACAATGAACAAGATTCCATGGATTTAAACGGCATTCTAAATCAAATAAAAATCAGCGAGCAAGTTTAGAATAGTCCCGGTATACGGAACATATATTCAGGCATGATAATAAAACAGTAATTTTGTTGTATGTAGAATTATATCTGTGTTATTCTTATCAGTTAGTGACAAAAATTCGTTACAAGGTTTTCATTGTTCTGTTTTAATTTTACTGTTACGAGAGACGATTTTACTATGACATCGTAAGGGTCATCAAGCCACGCGTTTCAAAATTTTGTAACACTGTGGTAATAATTCGAAGTTTTATACACCAATGATGACAGCTAAAAATTACGTTATATGTGTATGATTTTAAAGAAACTTTTTCATCGTAATATATTTTGACACAAACTTGTCGCAATCTGACTATGAGGTAGAAAATAATTTCTCAGTTTTCTTTGTATTAAATAATGTACTTGAAATATAGGTGTTCTTGAAGTGTAGATGGTGTTCTTGAGGTGGAGATGTCCTTACACAGTGCTCTTGAGATATAGGTATCCTTACACAGTGTTCTTGAGATATAGGTATCCTCACAGAATGTTCTTGAGATATAGGTGTTCTCACATATGGGTGTTCAAAGATAAGACTATGATGGAAAAACAAAGACCAATTTTAAAAATCTGGCACACTTTTCCTTTGGCCAATTTTTTTTTCATTAATCTAATCTGTTATGTAAATTTGTCCATCCATAACCAACAGTCTGATTTTGTTGTTTGAATTCTGTGCGAGCTTTGCCTGAACGTGATTACCGAATGTACTTCAAGTAACTTTTATTTTTCTTCGTGAAGCAGATTGTTTTATATGCTTTTATGATGTCTTTAATATTCGCGCCTGTGAATAAAAGGGGATACTTTTCAATAGCGACTTACACGTGGCTCAAGCACTTTCTTTCGTTCAAAAACATAATACTTTCTTTCACGTTGCCACATGTTCCACGTTCGTTAAAACTTAAAATCTGGACAAGCTGGTTTCAACAAATATGATCTGGTTCGGTTGAATGCTTTTTCCTGCTTTCATGTCGGCAAAACTGTTTTCATCCTATGTTTACATACCTGAAAATGACTGAAAGTAAATATTTACATAATCCTAAAACACCTGAATAGTGATGTTCCTTTTTAGCTCATCCTATTAGGATGCCATCATTTTTTTAAAGAGAAGAATATGAGAGACCCCATTGACCTCGATTTCTCATCGTTAATTGCTAAATGACATAGAGTATTCATTTGGCCAAGATATGAGAGTTGTGTCTTCTCTATGTAAACTGTCTCGTGTCCTCCACCTGGGGCTTGCCACTATAAAATGATCAATGTGTGGTCCATGTCTATATTTATTGATCAATTGCACCTTTGTTAAGTTTGTATCGGGGAAAGAAACCAAGTATAAAGAAATAAAATTAAAACTGGCATGATGGATATTATAAGGACCTATATGACAATCGGGGACGGTCGGTTATGGCTCCAGAGTCCTTTGCTATGCCCCGACAAACACGACCTCGGAGTGGTCAAAAGACGGGGGAGTGTCTGATGATGGGAGCCAATTTGTGTGAGTACAAGGGAGAGCCAGGGACTAACACGCAGGTGACAGGGGACATAGAAAACGTGTCTTTGAATCCATCTTCAATAGAGAACATCATAAATAATGTCCTCCGTCTGTGACTGCATTTAATGATATTTTGTTCCTTTTTGTTCCATTCTTCCAGCGGTAGATCCTGTCAAAAGGTTCCCCAATTATGGGCCAGAGAGTTTGCCTGGACCTTGTTGCCGGCTGTCCAGCTGTCCGTACGAGATTAACGGTGCGAGATGACTATCTCCAAATCACCATCAGATTTGGCCACGTGGGCTGACCACGTATTGCAAGCCAGAGGATCATTAGAAGTAATTTGCAGTGTTTAATTTCAATTTAGTTTGTTTAGTTGAAAGACCAGGTCCAGTGACAGGGTCTTTTAAACTATTGTCTGTGGCATTGTATACCTTTCTGTAGACACCGTCCCTACATGTGATGACTATACAAACAATGCACTATACCCGCATTAATTCCTATTCATATCAGTTTGATAAACGATTTCTATTTGGCCAATTCGTTAGTTCATTTATTTAAAATTGAACCAAATTTATTATTATAAACATATTTATTTTACCTGGATTGCCTAGGTAGTACAAAATTACTTATCTGGAGGCTCTCCAGACATACAACGCAACACATGGTCTATGTACAAGACGCACAGGACAAGTACAATGAAAGATATATGTTAAGCGGAAAGCATTTAAACCCATAAACCAGATTTTTTTCATTGTGCAAGAATTTTTTTTACTGAAAGCCCTGTCATCTTTAGGTCATTGCGACGATTGTTGCTATTTTGTGTCAATACACGCGCTGTGACCACCAGGTGACAGGACAGGGCAATAGACGAAGAGCGGGGCATAACAGCATCAAAACTTAATGTGCGTGAGAAATCGAGCCAAGACCATATGGTTTTTGCTTACTGAATGGTAACACGGACGTTTTACGGCAGCTTATAGCGACTTGTATTGATTTAATTGGCTTAACTTGGCCAAATTATACATAAAAGACAGCAATCACAAGAAAGGCCAAAACGTCCAATTATTTTGATATATGGGACTGCTCTTTAATTGTTCAAATCGTGTTCTATGCTTAAGTTTATCAAAGATACTATCAAACGAAACGTGATTCCTTGACCGCGCAAAGTTTCCACGAGCGGAACTAAAAAGATATGATTGGATAGCCATACGTTGATTGTCGAGTTTCCAACCCAGCGTCCTTATTCTCTGACCTTTTGACCACTTCTGTAGCAATAATAACTAGAACATAATCATAAATATGTCTTTCTTGCACTAAATGTACATTTATTTTGAATCTATTTTGTGTTCTGAACAGAAGCGTATCTATTATACACAGCTGAATAACGCACGCATGGGAAACTCAATGAAAATATTTTCCCTGATAAGATATGAATATACAAATAATGTATACATTGCAAAAGCCAGATGGTCTATATTGTCAGAGCTTAGTTAATAGGTATTTCAGCTTTTATACATGGTGCTTTCATGTAACGTACACCTAACTGGTCACCATATTGGGCCCCTTGTTGACATAATGCCACTGTTTTGTGTTCCATCGTTAAGTCAGACATAATGACTCGATTCATATCAATACCCATGTGGTACCTGAAACTTGACTTTTAACATACCGATTTTACACAGATGGTTGAATTATTTTTATTGGGAATTAGTACATTGTAGGTTTTCAATTCACGGACGAATATACGTGTATATTAGCAGTTTTAATTTGCGAATATTGAATTACCTCTGTCCACAAAATTGGACAGTGGTTCATTCAGCTCACTGTTGGCGATGTAACGGATATATTTCAACTGAAAGAGACACTTGAATTTTTTAATGTACTTTAATTTTTGTGGCTTGGGGGATAAGAATGAAAGTGAAAATGCGGATTAAGAGAAATTATAGTACAATGGGCACCGTTAATTTCAATGGTATAGCACTTCACATGCATTGAACATATAACTGCATGCTTTTCAAGTGTACAGTTACTTGTGTTAAAAAAACTCCCATGGACTCGATATAATTGCTGTCTTTCTATTGACTTAATAAAGGAAAACGAAGAAAGGGTCTCAAACTAATCTAAAACTGTGATGATTAAGAACTACTTTTGCAATTTAAAATCCATGTCTATCTGTCTATTCTTCCATCTACCGGTCTGTCCATATATACATGCATACATACAATGCATACATACATGTTTTAATTTTACGTGGTGCATTGCTTATAAACTCAATTCTGATTTTGTCTCTGTGCCACATTCTTTTTTCTATGAATGCGACATTTATTTGAAGGCTATTATACGAAGCTTGGTATGATCATACTTCCATGCATAAAGTCTGGATTTTTATGAATAGGGGCGACAGTTTTGAAAATTATCCAAATTAGGGCCATTTGAAAATTCAAATCTTGAACATCTTAAAAATTATTACAGGCAGAGGTGCCATCCTAGCTTCAATTCATAGGTGTGTGCTGTAAGCGCACCCAATGAACCAGAATAAAGTTGTAGAATTGTAATTTATGCAAAATCAGGAGCACTTGAGAAATTTACCCGTTAAATATCTTCAAAACTATTGTAGGTAGAGGTGTCATTCCAACTTCAATTCATAGATTTGTGCTTCACGCGTATCCAGTGATCCACAACCGAAGGTGCAGAATTTGGATTTATACTCATTACCGGGTCTTACCATTCTAACTTCACTTATTAGGTTCGTGCATCATCAATTTTGTTCAGAGTTAAGTTCTCAGGCTTCACTGAAGCTGGAATCTCTGTAGAAAGTGTGGCCCCCATCAGTGAAGTTGTAATAATGCAAATTAGGATAGGAACAACAACAGTAGACTTGTACATTTTGCGACAAACCAGACAGGCAACCGGCTGTGATCTGTCAGCAGCGAGGCATGCATGTACATCACTATGATTTGTTGTTTACATTCATGTCAGACAACACATTTTTATGTTACCATATGGTGACCATTTTGTCATCAGTTTGTTCTGTAGTTTCAGGAGTGACCGATAAACGAATCAAAATTGGGAGAAAAACTGTACAGAACTAAAATTAGCTGGAGTTCCTCACTACATGACCAAATCTTGTTTGTTTGACACTTGACATTCTGTTTTATCAAGAATTCTTTCTTTCTGTCTGGTATTTACTTTTCATCTGCAGATATTTTCATACCAAGGGCTTCATTTTGTTATTTTTCCACCGAAATTTCATTTTGTTTGTCATGTAGCTTTTCTAATTTCAATGTGCAAGGCAAGAACTTTCTTTTGCAGGCACAGAGCCAGATTTGCTTTGAGGAAGATCGTCTTTTCTCACTAAGGATATCTTCTCATTGAACACATTGTTTTTCTTGCAGGTTTTGTCTATCTCTGCGGAACAGAAACGGTGTTACTGTTTGAGGAATTTAAATTTTAAGGCTATTGTCACAGAAAGCTCTGTATTACCGAATGGTTTACAGAACGGTTTTTTGCCACTGACAACCAGAGCATAACACTGCCGCTGACAACCAGAGAGTACATTGCCACTGTCATTCCCAGCCACAGCATAACATTGCCACTGTGAACCACAGCGTGCATTGCCATTGACCGCCAGCGTGCAACATTGCCACTGAAAGGCAGAGCGTCACAATGATTTTTTTTTCGGGGGGGGGGGGTAAGGAATTGTAACAACTTCACCACATAGTGGAGTAATTATAAATATTTGTGTGTGTTGGTCTCAAATTAGAGGTATAATCTCTTTTAGGTTAAATTTCGCTTCGGTTCACCAATAAATACTATTGAAAATTTGTGTCTGAAGATATCTTATCGTGATTTATCACCTATTCTTGTGTGCGGCAACATTTTGGGTATGGTGTCTTGTACATGGAGAGGGGGCACTCGACTTTGTAGTTTCATTCTGCTTATGTACGGCAACAGTTTTAGCATGCTTGGTATCTTGTACATGAAGACAGGCCATGTGACTTTGTGGTTTCATTCTTCTAATATGCAACAACATTTTGAGTATGTGCTCGCGATTTTGCTGCAAATTCTCGGTAAAAGTACCATTTTCAAAAAAGCATATCTTACGCTATTTTTCTATCTTGTGCTCCCCTGTGTTTTTAGGCCCATTGCTTTTGTATTTACCTTTGGCTCAAGCCAATTTTCAAAAAGGGACAATTTAAACGTGGTCTGTGCAATCATTTTACCCGTGTTTCACGAAATAACGCAATTACGGGAACATTAAAATGTTTAGGAAAATCCTACAACAAGCTGATCTGACGCATTGCACGACTTGTGTTTTCCTTACAGTAAGCTCCTCGTAGAACTAAAAAAAGGCAAAGGAAAGGTGTTGACTCAATAATTCTGATCAGAGTGATGACGATGATGATGATGATGATGATGATGATGATGATGATGATGATGATGATGATAATAATAATAATCGACAAAACTACCCCATATGATCATGTGGGCTAAGTATAAAATTGCTTGTATTTCTCAAATGTCGGCCTAATGTTGTGGTAGTTTTGGCCATGTTCATTTGACTTTCAATGGAATGCATTGCCATGTTCAAGGTCGTAATTGGTCACTCTTGTGACAATGTACCTGCAAGTCTAAAGTGGCATTTGTGTCTCAGATTTTTTCATGTTACGATTACATTTTCTTTCGTTTAACACAAACAGGTCCTGCAAGTAATTCAATCCTCTACACTGTCCTAACGATATTTCCGGTTCGTTGTCTATTTGGCTTTGCACATTGGACCAATCTGCCATCACCTATAGGCAGGATAAATTGACCTGACTCAACTCACAATTATTGATGGCATCATTTTCATTAGATTGACAACATTATCACAACCTTTGTATTTTCTGAAAACTTCCGTTGGATGCTAAATTGTATTAATCAGCAACATTTCGTATAATTTTATTCCATGCTGAATTCGTCAAGTTTCACATCCATGTAGACACAGATACCATCAAACTTGGAGCTTTTTCAAAACAACGAGTGTGATGTCATTCCAACCGACACTTACAGTTATACTCTGTAAGCACAAGGACAGATATGCCACTGAGGAAATCCACTTTTCTAATAACGAGTCATAATTATATTACATTTACCTGCTAACCTGTCAGGCAAATGTGTTTTTCTTAGTGAGTGGAATCTGAGAGTGAGAGTCAAGGCTCCTAGGTCTGCTAAAAAGGCAAATATTCCATGTACACTTTTACGGTAATAATTAAAAGTCGTGTTATTTGGGATTTTGCTTCAATAAAAGTCCTGCTCACTAGCACGTTAAGAACTGTTATCTAAATCGTATATAATTTTATATTAAAATCGGCTAACATGCAGGAAAATTAGTCGGACAGCTTTCAACTCCAAATTTACATTGAAAAAAATAAACACAGATGCTGAGTCCCCTGGAAAGGAATTAATCGCTGGGTATTAATTAGATACCCTTAATGTCGCTTCCTTTCCCACTTACAATACGCGCCCGTGTCTTCTCGTGATTAATTGTGAACTCTTTAAAAATATATTCTCGGAGAGGGCATGAAATAAGTACTAAAATTTTAATGTTGCAAATGTGCTCATGATCTTACCTGGCTATAATGTTAATCTAGAAAAAAAAGTCAACTGGTTGTTTCCAGAACCGGGTGCCCAGGATATTAAAAAGAAATATACCAAAGATGTATTTGCACCTGTGAAATTTTCAATTGTGCATTGGCAGTACAAATAACTTAATTCTATTTCATTGTTATATACGGAGCCTTAACATTTCACTTGGCTAAGTATCAATACCTGCCGACGTTTAAGAAAAGTTTTGATAATTTGGTTATACTTATGATGAGATTTTTTATATCATCGCCATTTTATTTAATTGTTATGGTAACAGCATCAAACTCGGTGGAATTTTAGTTACAGATTTATCGGCCTCCATACACTAGTTTCATTACAGGTCTCGCTCACACGTGCAGTGCGTTTTATGTATGCTTTTATAAACAATTGCTAGTATAAAAATGAACTTATGGTTATATATTTAAAAAAGTATCTTTTGAAATGTTTGTTTTATAGGGCCAGCCAAAAATGTCAACATTTTCACATTAGTACACAGAGTTGGCTTTTGGGAGGAGGGGGGGGGGAGGGACAGTGTATGTTTTTATAAATATATGAAAATGTTGCTTTTTTTTCTTACCAATAACTGTTTCAAACTTAAATATTAATGGTAATATTTGCATCAGAAGCTTAATAAACATTAGAAGCACAGGTTTTATCGTCTGAACATGCGGCAAAACAATATAGCTTTGCATTTTGGTTTGAGAAATCAACATTTTTAAAGTGCTAATTTCAAGGGGGTAGGGGGTCCTATGAAATAGTACTCTATGTCCTTATGTAACAATATTGATAATTTAGGCAGGCCCCTTTCCAGCCATCGTCCTTTGGGTCTAAACAGGAATCACCAAATTTGTCCACAGGCAACTTGAATTTAAGTAGGGATGAAATTTGGGTATATATTTATTTTAAACTTTATTTTTCATTCTGAAAATTACCTAATAGTACAATTTAGCTACAACTAAATAGAGTTAATTTCTTTTCATGTGTTTAGTCTAATACACACAAAAATAGGTCATGTAGCGACAGAAACATCTGAACTGTAATCGTCTTGTTTTAAAAAATAATAATTATGATGGAACGGTTGCAAATATCTGTTCCTTTAAGTCATACATACATACATACATACATACATACATACATACATACTTACATGCATGCATGCATGCATGCATACATGCATGCATGCATACATACATACATACATACATACATACATACATACATACATACTTTAACATTAAGGTGCAGTCTTTTAAAGATGTATTAAATGTGTGGAGAGTCAGAAACCTGTCTTTGATTGGGAAAAATGTAGTTCTAAAAAGTTTAGCTGCATCAAAACTGTTGTATCGTGTTTCCTCGGTATATATTGATGAGAAATATATTGGTTTAAACATATTTTATTCAAAAAAGCAATCGGGAAACAGGCTCTGCCTATATAAATCCCTCTCGTGAAAAAAAAAAGAAATAAAAGAACAATACAAATGCTGTACAAAAGATAAAGACGGGCCACAGGACACCACATTGACGTAACATCGACATGGACATACATACAAAAAGATCAGACATCACAATTACAGGACAGACAGAAGTATACATTATTAGAATACAATACTGTCGAGGCCAGCCAACACTGTTCACATGAATACTGCTCGCGAGAAATATATTGATCTTGTTCAAAAGTGCATACATGAATTCATTTGGAATAGTCCAATGCCTAAAGTAAAAAATTCTTTACCACTTCAATGTACTTTTGAAACCAGACTGCAAAGTTTCCAGTTCCCTATTATACATAGATTTGTGACACATAATGCTCAGTTATATAAGTATAAACTTGCAACATCAGAACAATGTTATTTTTGTGGAGAAAAAGACACCATCATTCCTCGTTTTTGTAGATATGATCATGTTGCTGGTTTTGGAAATTGTTTTAACAATGGTGGAACACATGTGTTTATAATTATAATATTAATCTGACAGAAATAGATATAATCTTTGGATACTTTGAATAACCAAAAAGGTATATCCTCTAATAATTGTTTGCTACAAGCAAAACATTTTATCCATTGTTCTGTATGTAAAAGAGAAAGGGTTTCATTTCGAGCCTTCCTTCATTCCTTTAAAAATAAGTTAGAGGCAGAGAAGCATATTATGTGTAATAGAAGTAAGCAACATACATTTGTATCTCGCTGGAAATTAATTGCACAGAATCTCTGTATTACATGTTGAAAAAGGCAATTAAATATCATTAAAAAATGCATACATACATAAATACATATATACATACATACATACATACATACATACATACATACATACATACATACATACAGAAAGACAGACAGACATACACGCAAGAGGTTTCGAATCCGGTTATAAGGTTTACTGTGCTTCCCATAAAATTAACCATGGATATGTTAAATATATTTATTCTTTATTTGTATGTCCCGCTTCCTCGGATTTAAGGTCTGACTGCCAATAGTCATGGAAACATTATGGGCAATGTGTTGTGGTTTGTTGGTATACTTCTCTCGTACAGATTGATTTTCATTCAAAAATCATTTTCAATATATCCACGTTTAAAGCTGGAAAGTATATAAACTTCCCAGGTTTCATTTTAAGTGAATAGCTAAAGGACGTTTTAGCCAGAAAAATCTGGATGAATTGGGCACCTCGATCATACACAGTCAAGCAGTAGATCGACATCTTATACTCACGTGCCTTTGGACAACTCTTAGTCCCACCTGTCTCTCTAGGTCGAGACTTTATTATTTCTTTTTTCTTCGACACTTTGATAACAATATTCAGCTGAAGACCTATCGCTTTTAACCGTTTTCGAGTGGGAAAGATCAGGTTACTATGTGTTAAATACATATCTACCATTCAGTTTCTCCATATCCACCAAATATTTCAGAGCTCATGGTCCCAGCGTTTTGAATGCAGCTCTTTTAAGATAAAGCACCAAAATGTTACTTTAAACAATAAATGAGTCCTTTTTTACTCGTGACAAGGTATGGGTTATTTAAAGGCATATGTTTTAGACAAAAAGGCTCCAGAACTGTGCTGCATGCGGATCTCTGCCGGCAGTAAATCAGGCCACGGTCGCATTGACTCTTACCGTGTAGGCTGGAGAATAACATTCAGAAGCTGAACCGATGGTTTTATTGCTGCAGGGTCCTTGATAAATGATTCTCCGGCTCGAGATCCACTACATTCTTTCATTTGGTGATCATTGAAACTATAAAAAGTTAAGACCATATGTTTCTCACATTAGCTTTTATTCCGTCAATTTATTAAGAGGGACTCATGCCATCAAATTGCTGCTCAAGTGGACTCGAGGAGTTGCAAATCTGATCCCGATGTTGAAGAGCAGTAGGCGAGCCATCGATAATAAATCACGTTTCAAATTAATTCAAATGCATGTATATCTTCCTGTAAAGTCCGCTGAAAGGGTGGCATTGACCGTGCTCCCCCGGTGTCTGCCAGTGAGTTGCCATACTGGACCGTCGCCTAACAGGCGAACAAAATGATGTTCGACAAAGAATGGCCAGTGAAGCAAATGATGCCTAATATGGTCAATATATTCATCACAATTTTCCGTTTAAAATCATTTGAATGGTCAAACTGGCTATTAAGGCACCTTATGCATTGATGGCTGGATCCCTAAATAAGTGAGCACCATGATACGATATGGGCCAATGCTGATGGATAAAATATAGCGTGCACTGGAGGCCTCGTCGTTCTCCCAGTCCATGCAGGAACACCACCTTCTCATTTGTCCATTATTTCTCGCTTTTTCTACATATCTTCGGCCTGCTGCGCGCGAATGAGGATGTCACTTTCTCTGAATGGAGTCCATATAGTAGTCACTAATGGGACGGAGGGGGTCTTTCTTGTGGCATAACCCCAAAACACCTGCCCCGTGGCAGCAGAGTCGGAGCGGACGCGACCAAAGGGCTCTCATTGTGCACCCACTCGCGTATTCCACATCACCATCTCTCAATGGACGTTCTGTTAACTCGGGTGATATATGGCCAAAGTCAACACAGTCTTCATGACATAAGGGCACAGGGCCTTGCGACAAACCTTTATCCTGATGCATTTTGAATATTTTTTTAACAATAGCCATTTGCTCGATTAGCATAGACGTGGCCCTCTGTTTGCTATCTGCCCCTGAGGTCTCCTTAACACACCGACTGAATAGACGGACATGATGCGGTGTGAAAGGTATCAAAAACAGACAAACGGATAAGCAGTTTGTTATCTTACTTAAAAGGTCCTTTATGGTTTTTGATACCTTCAGATGGCGTGGAGCTATGTAACTTTTATTCTGTAGCAATGAAAAAAAAAACACGACCAGCAATCCCTGGAAATGGATCTGTGCCCTTGCTTTCATGTTTTTTTTTCTCTCTGTTGGGATTGTAAGGACTTTTCTTGTGTTATTTTAACATGAAACAACAAAATAGATGCGAATTGGTTTCCGCGTTTCATTAGCAGTGACAACTTTACATTAATTCGATTATCGATTTGATAAACTGTTTGTTGTTAAGTGCTGGAAAAGTTAATCTCTCAGCCGCTTGGGAGCAGCACCGCAGGGGGCGATGCGTCAAATACAATGCTAGTTATTTCCTACAATTTTCAGTGTCACCTCAGATCAAGCACCATGGGTTTCTATGATCCATATCCTTGGTCTGGTGAAGAAGGTGCAAACTATGGATGTGGATATATTTAGAGGACAGTTACTGAAAAGTAAATCAGTCATAGTTCGGTTTGACATTTCACAATTTTAAACTGTGTTCACGAAAAAGATAGGATTTCATACCTGGCACATCAGACATTTGGGGGGGGTTTCAGTGAACCACCCGTGTTTTAAGCTGGATTGTTTCCCGAAAAATTATATATTTATAGGTCATCCCATGGCAAGATCATTATCCTACCCTGTACAGTTCCCCCCCGAGAGCCCGTATCCTCCCGAGACCCGAAGGATCTAGGAAGGATACGGCTCGAGGGGGAACTGTACAGGATAGGATACTGATCTAGCCATGGGATGATATATGTATCCGATGCAGCATCGGGGAAGTAAATCGCTCTGATTGGTCAATTGTTTTCAAGTTCCAGGGAGATATTCAGGCTTATGTTACTTCAACGCACACCCTGTACGCTGCCCTGTGCGCTTACCTGCTAGTTATTTAGCTCTGATTGGTCCGTAGATTTGAAGGTCCAGGGAAATATGAAGGACAGGTGTGATTTCAATGCAAATTTTTCATTGCACAGTATGCTACCGGCAATATATGCCAGTATCTATTTTTGAAATGCCAGTATACTCCAGGTTAAAAAAAACACAGTATGGAGAGAATTTTTGTCACATATGATATTATCATAGGACACACACACACACACACACATGCACACACACACACACATATATATAATACATATGGCATAATAAATTGTAGTGCCTGGAGGGACCTCTGTGGAAGGGAGTAATACCGAATGGTCACATTTTTGAGGTATCATAAAACATGTCGCCTGTAGGTGCCACGAGAATAAGCCCCCAACCCCCACCCCCGCCGCATCCAACTGTTGCAGATGGAGACACATGAAGAATAAAAAAACCTGTTTCATTCTTTAGTTGAAAATGTCATGTGACGCTGGTAGCAGATGCTGCCACCATGCAAAATAATGTAACTGACATGCTGTATCAACTTAGCGGTATGGTGAACTTTTTAGGGTTACATGCACCGTCTGTGGATTGTATGACGTCATGAAAATTATGTTATCCTCACAGTCAAACAACTGATACAAAGGCAACAAGATAACTTATAAGCCTTCCGTTTATTTTGTTACAAAAGGGGTTATAAATTAAACGAGTTTCTCTTTGGAAGGGGATTCACAGCAGAGATATGGGTGACTTTAATAATTAAATTCATTCTGCATTCTGTATATGCCACCAGAAAGGTTTTGTTCATATGAATGAGGGTGGGTAAGGGGTTTCCCGTACTGGCGTACTGGGGCTTTTTATTTACCGTACTGGCGTACTGGAAGCCCTCTTATTTTACGTACTTCGTACTATCCAAAATGTTGAAAGATTTTTATTTTCGGTACTGCGTACTCTAGAAAAATAATTACCTGTACCAGCGTACTGAAATCCCCCCTTACCCCCATTCATGAATTTGCGATCCCGGATACTAATTCATTATGACAAGACCTTCATATACTTAAGTGGTTCTGGACCAAAATAGATAGATAGATAGATAGATAGGTAGATAGATAGATAGATAGATGGATGGATGGATGGATGGATGGATGGATAGATAGATAGATAGATAGATAGATAGATAGATAGATAGATAGATAGATAGATAGATAGATAGATAGATAGATAGATAGATAGATAGATAGATAGATAGATAGATAGATAGATAGATAGATAGATAGATAGATAGATAGATAGATAGATAGATAGATAGATAGAGTAGTAGTATTCAGTTGAATGGAGGGCCCATCGATGAAATGGGTGAAACTTTTTCCGTGCGGTTGCTTGGGGGATGTTCTACATTTAGTTTGATGCAGGCATATATTAAAATATTTTCTAAGATGCACACTCTGACAGCATGTAGTTGACTTAAAGTTCACTGACAGGTGTAATTGTAAGTTTGTGATATATCTCCCGCTTATATTGTCATTTTATTCTTGGGTTGTTTTAATTCTTTTAGTATATTTGTCCTTAGTTTTGCAATATTTCGATCTAGAATGTAAGTTTTGGGGAAGCATAGTCTTATTTTGCACTCAATACAATTGTTACAGCTGACTTCTAAGAACAAGAAATTCCAAATTAAGTTTGATATATTATTAGCGTCCCAAGTACAAGAAATGAAATTCGTGATAAATACTGGTGAGTAGAAGTTAAGCAACCAGTCACATAAAGTCAGATATATGAATACTGAGACAACCCCTTGACAAAATAAGTGCATATGAGACTTCCCTGATGTCCCCTTAGTGCACTGATCACATTAATAGACAAGGTGCTGTCCCCGTTGTCACCCAAAGCGGCCTTTATAAGGCACACTGTGCTGGTAAAAATTTGACGGAAGCCGTGCAGGTTACCTGTCCAGCAGCGTGGAGCAGCGGAGAAAGCTTACCGATGAACAGCGGCGGGAAATAGTGGCCCTCTGCAACCCAGCAGGTTGGTCGCAGAAAAGAGCTGCTGAAGAGTTCGGTGTAAACGAGTCTGTGGTTTGCTAACTTTTGCAGAAGTACAGACATACCCAAGAAGCAAAGGACAGGGCGAGAAGTGACTATTCAAAAGCTACGGATGATGAAGACAGGTGCTGGCCCATTATATGGAAGACTGGTCTTTTTCTACGGCTAAAGAAGGGCGGCTACACCCACAACAGTCAACGGGGCGATGCGTTAGCAAAACCACCGTGCGGTGATGTTGGCACATGGCTGGTAAAATATCTTGGGACTTGGCTTTAGCTGTCCACATCGCCTGGGCAGAAATCCCACAACGAAAGATCAGAAGTTTTACCAGTCAGCGAGATGACGAGACGAGTCCAGTGCGTTATTTCTGCGAGACTAGGACCCACTCGCTACTGATGAGACCTCTGTCTGAACATGATCTTTCAGAAAAAAAAATCTTATCAACATCACCACCCCACCCACCAATCCAAAAAAAAAAAAAAGGGGGGGGAGGGGAGGTGCAAGTATCCACTACCCATCTGTCCATAAACTAATTATGCAGAAAATCACTTTCGCCACCCAAAAAAATCATTAAAAGACAATGGCCAGCCCATAATCTGGTCATTATGCTCACAGAGGGAAGTGTCCATGTGCTTGCTGAATCCCATATGGTGACTAACAAATGTTGTCCTTTTTTGTGGGTCAACCTTGTAATGACAATACCATATGCACATGCTTTCTCTTGGGAGCATTCATGATGCCAAGAAGTTAAAGTAAATATATATCATTTTTCCAATAATTTAGTCTACAAGAAGTAATATAGGCCTAGTTGCTTAGCTTTTGCGTTCCAGTAAATTATTTTTTGTGGTCTCCCATGTGAAGGATGTCCGTACCAAGATGCCACACAAATAGTTATTCTGTCCACAAATTATAGTGTTCTCCTGTGATCTTTTAACCTTTGATAAACAAAGAAAGCAAACGTTATTTGGTAGCCTAACGCGGATGTTTAAAACCCATGGTAAATGTTAATAAATATGTTACAACCGCGCTGTGGGCGAGAAAACACTAGTCACACCAACGGATAGACGTTTCCGTGCAATGCTGTGCTTTCTACCCTACCGCAGCTGCATTTTATATGTTAGATGTCGACTTTCTGATAGTCTGCATGATGTATTAATGATAATGATCACTTGTGTTTGTTATGTTGGCATTTGCAATGATGTAGTTGAATTGGCTTAAATATTTTTTACAAAAACGATTGGAAAACAGGCACCATGTCTGTATGAATTCCTCTCGTGGAATAAAAATGTAAATGATTACAGTTGTTGCTGTTAAAATACAATTAAACTTCTGTTACAATCAGGAACAATAGTAGATGCAATGTGTATAACTCAGTCACTCGGTAATTAAGTGTAATCATATTGTGTGCAATAACAATAAGCATGTAAAAAAAGAGGCAAAAAGCACAAGTCACAGGACAACATAGTAACACGGACATAACACTGAGAAGATTAGACGGGTGACATATTCGGGATGTAGTTGAATTATTTCAAGGCGTCAAGTTTATCCATCATGTAGAATAATAGAGAAGCCTATGTCCATTCGGTCAGTGTGTCGTCTTGTATCCAAGTCCTTGGCACAAACGATTATAGGCCGCGGTCGGACCCCTGAGTTACAATTGAACGCAAAGCACAAGTGCACATTGTTTAAAGCCTGGATCAAGGTGCCAATTTCTCACCTGAGTTTATAGCAAACACATTTTAGGACTTTGAAATATATTTTAAAAGATTCTGTCCATGGGCAACGCGCTTTTAAGGAATAAAATTATTTGGGACGTGTGGTCTGTCTGTGGACGGTTCATCAAATGCTTATTGTCACACATTCTAAAATTACACCTGTATGTGTGAATTTTCATTTCGGTTCCTCGGTTCAAAAGTGTGTTGCAATCTAAAACAAACAATGTTGTAATATTATTCGTGTGACTTCAGGATAAAAGCGAACGGTCAAACTGTTGCCAATGAGTCTGTATGGTCCAAATGGCGATTCAATTTCTCTAGCGATGGTCCAACTACGCGTCAATGTCTAATTAGTAATATCATGCATACCTTTCAAAAACACTCTTGAGAGCATATCTACTTAATTGTATTTCGTGTCTTTTGTGAAGGATTTTGCAGCGTTGTAATGGGTGCTATATACAATTTGTATATGTTTAAATGAAAATGAATTATTTCATTTATACTTATAACGACAACACCATCGATTTTATTCAAAATTTGATCCCATATTTCAATATTTATTCAATAAAAGTCCTGTTGTAGAGCCCACCGTGCCGCTTAGATAAACACAGAACAAAAATCTCCATCCAGCTGCTTTGACAGGGTTGAATTTTAATTGAAGGAAATGGCACTCTATTAAACAGAAATCCAAATAATGGGATTTATGCTTTTTACAACATTCTATACAAGTTAAAAACCATATTAAATTACTTTCGCCAATATTTGAGTAATGAGCATGTACGTATGGAGGTCTGTAGCACTCAGCACCAAGATACTAAGACGATTGGCTGTACACGATGACACCTGTCATTTGACGACAAGAAAACTAAGTGAGGCACTCAATCAACAAGATCCCCCCCTTTTTTAATAAACAAAAGAAGGATTTACCTTTTTCTCAAATGACTGATGGGTAACTAAATTTATCACTGATCAGGAGTAGTATGCTATCTAATACGACCTGGTTGAAATAAAAAAAAATAACATATGGTGTTCTCTCGTGGTAATCGCATCCTTCAATTAGATTAAAAACTAACGGATTTCCTATGTTTAGATAACATATGACGGTTTTCGAGGAAATATATCCAACGTACAGCTGAAGCCGAAGTAGGTAGAAATGCATCAGTAGTCAAGCATGGCTTCATTTAAACAGTGAAGCTGTTCACCAATAATACATGCTCATTGTTCTGCTGCCCATCTTTGATGAACAGATTAGTATGAAGTGCCACCAGCGAACCAAGCGAAAGGGTGTTTGCCTCCCTCTATTCAATAACGCTTGTTTTATTGTAAGGTTTTCGTTGCTAATCATATAGTCCACCTCCGTTCAGTGAAACAGTGAATAATAGACGAACAGGACAGTGAAACATAACGAACAAGTTATAAGGAAAATAGTGAAAAGTTCAATTTCAAAGATATTTTTATTTATTTTGATGTGGAGATTTGACCTTGCATTACGCAGAATATGTGAATATCCGTGCAGAAAAAATGGCTTTCCACCAAGTGGAAACTGAAGCTAAACGTAGAAGTGTGTCAACTCATCTAGGCGCGTCGTGTCGCTCTTGATAATCACCCACATGACAACCGAAATTGCTGGGAAAATGTAGAGTTCTTTACACAAACAAATTGTAGTATATTTCACCGGAGCATCGAAAATTAACTTCCATTTGTGTTTTACGATTTGTGACAGGAGATATTTAAATGAGAAAAATTTACCTAAGTTGACTTCAAAGCTGGACACATAAACCCATCCTATATTGAATCCTGGTGTCGGTGTACATTTCCGTCTGATACGACATGAAGCCCTAGTTCTAAGAGGCAGTCCGGCCGTCAAGGATGTTGTAAATTTTGCGACAAAACACAAGAAACAAAGCGACAACTTTGTCATATGTATGTGCCATGATAATTAACAAAATCTCTTGCAACAAAGCGCTTTTGCTGTTGCAACAAGTACTGTGGATTTTTACCCAGGCAGAAGAACACAAAGCTGCTGGCTGTAGGCGTGTTCATCGACAGCATATACTGTTTGGACAGGATGAGGCGGCTGTAAGTGTGTTAAAGGTCCTCTTGATTGAATGGGTACCACCTATTGGTGTTGCCTACATTGTCCATCCCAATCAGGTAGCAGACGACAACTTGCACTTGACTTCTTTTCTCGCCACTTATGAAGGCTCGGATGTTTGCAGTTGTCATCTGTTCGTCTGTTGGTTGCAGTTTGGTGATTTACGGATGCCTGTACCGTTAATGGCACTGTTGGTAATATTGAAACAGGATTTCATCACAAACTTGACGGGACTGGGAGAAGTTTCATGTATCTGTTACTTTACGAGCCTGAAGAACAAAAGAAGATTTATCTTAATGCGGTGCTAGTAGTTTCAATTAACACGTTTGGAAGAGTGCCCTGTAAAAACACGTTATAAATGACCACAGGAAATTTCAATTTGGTCCAGAAATTAGGTTTATTTGTCATTTTTATTGCTCAACAAGCAAAATCTACAAAATATTGTGCATGAAGTTTCCTCGTCCCTTGCAATAAATATCAAGGGTTGCTTTCAATAATGTTAAAGAGAATCGAAGACATCACGAGATTTATCAAATTATTGACAGATTACAACGTTTTATTTCAACAAAAAGTAAAATATCAACGCTTTAAAAATTACCTCATATTTGATAATCTGTCAGCTATAGAAGTATCAAGACCTTTAATGACAATTCGCTGCACATAGAGAACTTCTTAACCTCGTGAGTCGTGTAAAGCTTTTCAAAAAATCTGTCTCGAAGTCAAAGTAGATTTTAAATAGCAACAACAAATAAATGACCCATTTATTGTTGTGTTACAGTCTAGTGTATCCAAATAGGTTACACCGCCACTGATTCAATGTAAAATGTAAAGAATAAGGTTGAATTTATCATCATTAAGCCACATAAATGTTTATCATTTATTTTCTGGTGCTGGCGACTGAAGTGGAAACTGCATTAGCCTATTGCTAGATCATTGCAGTCCAATGGAAATTAGTAAAAATTGACTTATTTAAGTTATCATTAAATGGAAATATACATCAATTTTACGTGCATTTACACCAAGCAAAATAAAAACGAAGCACAAAACAATGAAACGAAAGCCTGAATATGTAATGTTGTCGTCTGCATTTTCTGTTTAGCGTATCTATAGTGCGGGAATTGCCCTAAGGTTACGCGGATCCACGGAATGGTTCAGTTATTAAGAGCAAACTGATCATAATATCGCATATCTCGTTTATATCATCTCAGTGTAGCATGTCTTGTTTTTCCATCAGGGTACCAAAGGTCTTTGTGGATAAATCCGCGACACAAAATTTATTACCGGGCATGTAATCACGATTTTTCGCCTGATTTAACCGAAATGAAAAATCTAATTTATTTGCAGAAGAATCTGAGAGATTGGCTGTCTTTTGTCGGACATTGCCCGGTTTCAGACATTTCATACACTGTATTTTCTTAAATATCTCTGTATTTGACGGTTAAGGAACAAATTGTCGGGCAAATAAACAACAAAAAGCTGAAAATACCATTGCCTATACCTGCGTTAATTTGCTGATTTAATTACAAAGTTTTGATTTGTGATTAATTAAGGTCTTTAGGATACTTTCATGTTCTGCCTCGTCAGATTAATCATTCAAACTGTGGCAATAAAAGTGAAGTGCTCAACTGGGCTACACAATTGGTACTAAAAGTGCGACGCCACATGAGATGTTTTCAATAGAGACCGCCCTTTCCTAACATTTTGATAAAGTCTTTCCGCGCTGTAATACATAGCCCAGCCACTCGTGGGCATAAAACGACCGACGAATTGACAAGTTGGAATTATTTGAAGAAACAAGTTTCGATGTTGATAAATTTGACAGGATACACTGAAATACTGCAACCTCTTGGCTGCCGCAGTCTCGTTATCAGCACCACTGCAAATCTACTCCATTTGTGATTTTTAACAAAAGCCACAGAAAGCATTTATCACAGACAACATTCTATGGTTTGCGATGGCCATTAATTTCGTCAACAGGAATTCAATTAATAGCGAGAGTCCTTCCGATTAAAACTCATAACGTAAATAGTTGACCAAACCATTTATCTTGTCCTCGTGAGGCATGATAAATAAGCCTTGTGAGCCCTCAACACCTAAGTCATCCACATAGCATTTGTCCACAGCGCATTCAAGTGGGGATTAAGTCCTCCATCAGCACTGAGGCATCCGACACGTTGCCCGCTGCCAAGGCTTCCCGGTCATTTCCACTTGCGTTAGGTTGAATCTTTTCAAGGGAAAAAACAGGTGAGAATACTTCACTTGATGTTTTCTGCATTTAGAGACAGAGATTATCTCATTCAATTGGTACTTTAAGGTTTTGAGAAGACTCGTGTGGACGTAAGAGATTTCTAACACCACTGGCTTATTTAGGTACCACTCGGACACGTGTCAATGATTCTAAAGCACTTGACGTTTTGCTGTTCTCTTTAATCTTGGTAACCACAGAAGTGCTTCTCACGTTCTAATATAGACAATATCATTACCGAGTTTAAACCACATCCTTGTGTTGGCCTTGCATTTGCTGCTTTATGCCCATTTTAGGATCAACATCAGCAACAAACTTGGGTTTGATAATCCGGTTTCATCCATAAGGAAAAACAAGAGCATAAATTACCCTTTGGTTCTTCTTTCTCGGCACCAACTGATACAGTTTGGGGAGGGGGGTATAACCATTATTAGCAAATAAAATAATTATTGTCAACACACATGCAACTAGACATTTTTTGTAAAAAAGAGGATAAAGTGTTCAATTTGACTGGAGAATTCATATGAAAATATGGAATTCAAGCACCAACCGTATATACATGCGCCGTAATTTGTCTGGCAAAATATGACCAAAAAAACACCCAAAGATTTAATTTTTTGAAATATCAAATTTTGGCAGGGATAAGTTACACGCATTAAAAGTCTCAACTTTTGTCCAGTATGTTAAACTTTAACCTTCATGACATTTGTGTAAAGTCTGTGTACCTTATCTCCTGATGCTTACTTACCGGTGGATACTAAACATGCCGCTCTTTTCCCGTAATTTCAAAAGGCTTACAACATTCGAAAACAGCAAAGCGTGGGAAATATTTTAGTATCATAGCAGTAGTTTTATGATTTAAGAAGTTAATGGATATTTCGATGCAGTGGTTCCCAAAATGTAATAGAACACAATGTATATGTCTGGTATTTTTTTCTACATATACAAATCTTCTATTGCAATTTGCTCAAGTTAGGGAAAGGCAAAGAAAATTTCCAATGTGAAAGAATTTATATATATATATATATATATATATATATATATATATATATATATATATATATATATATATATATATATATATATATATATATACATATATATATGTTATATATATATGGGCACACTTACACTTCAAGAATTTGTATCCATATGTAAAGAAAGGCATGATTGACAAAGATTCGTCGCAGCCCTAAAACATTTTTTTTTTAAGTATTATATCTATTTACACATTTCTTCAGCCGAATGAAAACAAAACATTAGCATTTGTCTAATTCACTTATGATCTTAGCGGTATTTATTAATGTTCTTCTCACTGGCAACATAAGTTGTTGAGATTAGATCCTTTAGTCTCACAGTCTAAGGTTTAATTTTCAAGAATTCAATATTTGTCGAAAAATTCTTTCCGGACGTAAGGATGAGTTTCAAAAGGACAATCGTGGTTAAAAGTAAAAGGAAGAATAGTTAACAAGATTGTCTTTTCGCAGGCCATTTAAAGTGTTAGATCACCCAGTGGAGTCGTTAAAACACTGGTCCTTCTTATAAGGAAAATGAAGAGTTTTTGAACTTTGTGAATAATTGAGACTGTAATTGAGACTGATGTTATTTTTATCAAATGAGTTATATATATATATATATATATATATATATATATATATATATATATATATATATATATATATATATATATTAGCTTTCAACGCGTTTTAATTGCAAAATTCAGCAGCGACATTGTGATAAAGGATGACTGCTCATGTAAGTGTCGAAGGACCTGGACCTGTTTAGTCAAATAGGATTTTCAATGGTCAACGGTCTCCTGTCGCAGTGTCTTATACAGTCGCATAACTTGACATTGCATAAGATGGTACCGTATTGCGGGATATCCACGTACACGCTTTTTTAATGTTTATATTTATGTATATTTATATATATATATACATATATATGTATGTCTATATATGTATATATATATACGTATAATTATATCGAGAGAGAGAGGTTATATTTATGTATATATATATATATATATACGTATATATATCGACAGAGCGAGAGGGCGAGAGAGAGAGAGAGAGAGAGAGAGAGAGAGAGAGAGAGAGAGAGAGAGAGTCCTCAATTCTGGAAATAAATGTCGACTCAGTATGTGTAATGCATAGTCGTGTTCCTATGGCACTCACACATAACTACCTCCATTGAACCATTCTTTTTAAAAATGGGAATTTGGTCGAGTGGATATGTGCGTTTACCATTCACCTGGCGACTGGTGCCAAAGGCTGCAAGTTCGAGTCTGGCTCGTTCCAAACATAAAGTAAGACAGGTATGATGTTGCAAGACGACGTAACGGGTACATTGCGCCACGATCTCGTGCAAAAAGTCGGCATTATTCGGTATTTATTCGCCAGGCGACAGGTGCTTAAGGCTGTAAGTTCGAGTCTCGCTCGTTCAGAACATAAAATAAGACAGGTATGGTGTTGGAAGACGACGTAACGCGTAGATTGCGCCACGATCTCATGCAAAAAGTCGGTATTTATCAGTAGTTTACCTTTCATTTTTATTTTCCTACTTTTCCGTATATGAATAGAACAAAGCAGTAATCAGCTGAGGCTGTATATAAAACCCATAAAATCACTGTACATCATTCTTATGGAATAGTAAAAATACCGTTCAGTTTATAAACATGCTGTGTGTTTGTTTTTTACCGATGACGCCTTTAAATTAAGAATTTAGTGTTTGAAACTGTATCAACTTTGACCTGATTGTCATGCAAACAGTCACTGATAAAGTGCATTCTGTCACATCTCAAATACTAGGAAAAGTCTTTGGGTAGATTTATGACCCCAGATGTGGTAGCATTTATTATTTTCACGCCCCTTTTCATTTGACATATTTGTTTAAAGATGACAGAAAGCTTTTGTTGCAAAGCGTTTGAGAACTCTCAAGAAATGAGTAAATCTGCCAATTCGCTGAAGATATAATTTTTTTGATATTTTGGACTTTCAAAAAACGTGACCTTTGAGTGACTTTGAGGGTTTGCTTCAAGGACCTTGTGCTGACAGTTTCTGCCTGTATGGGTAGGTATGAAATTCTGACAGCTTGACAGCATGGTGAATATACCGTGATACCAGTTGCTCAATCGATAACAGTTTGACCCGAGCAATGCAGAAGCAACTGATTAATCAGAGGAACAAATTGCTGCATGATATCCCGTGATGCTCTCTTGCACATTGTATCTAGAGGTGATTGAATCTTTGGCAAGAAATATAGACCTACCAAAATGTTAGTCAAACCTGAAGGTTTTTAGTTAAAATCTTCAGGCTCTGTGTGCTGGAGTTATTCCAAACGTCCCCTCAGTTCTGTCTGGTACTTGCCAATTAATTTATATTTAATGGTGACTTGTATTATATTTACATTGTATAATCATGGCTGGAAAGTTAAACAATTATCAAACAATTTAATGGCTGATACGGACCCCTGCTGATGGATGAACGCATTTGATGTAAACTTTGTGTCTGTAAAGATTTATTACCTCACAGTTTCAGTTTGTCTGTGGAACACGACACTGACATGATTATAACACTTCATTATTGAGTGTATTACCATTGACCGAACAGACAAAACTGCCGGAAATAACATCGTCAGTTTAATGTGATAAATGGATCCATCCGCTGATCGATTGACTAGCCTGGAAGGACACAGTTAGACGGATGGATGGATGGATGGATGGATGGATGGATGGATGGATGGATGGATGGATGGATGGATGGATGGATGGATGGATGGGTATGGCGACAGAGGCGGGTACACCGCTGGATGTGAAACCCGTTATAATTCTGTGACATTCATTTTCTGATGACATGATCCCATTAAATTAAATCTTCATTTATTTCTTAGGTATTATATCCGATGCTATGCTGGTAGCACATTACTATTGTTGAATAGTAATTCAATAACAAAGTACTGTTAACCCGCTGAAGTTAAAGTCATTCAACACATAATTGCATGTACTCTAGGCAATGAACAGATGCTGAGGGTGATTTTCATGCTCATAGACATGGGGTACATTTTCAAAGTTGAATACAACAACTATCAGCTAGACACAGTCTATGGGTGCACAATTGATACCCCTTTTGTTACAAAAAGATGAAAATTTGCGTGCCATGAATTTGTCACTACCATGTATTTTAGATTTGGATTTAAAAATGTTTATTTATTCTGGTTGATAAATGGAAAAGATGTCCATGTGCATGGTACGCCGCACAAAGCAGTAGTACATACGGGACAAGGTTGTAAACATGCCAGTAATATAGATACACCTACATATAAAATGCTGATTGATGTGTTGGGTTTGATCATATATATATATATATATATATATATATATATATATATTATATTATAAACATATTTATTTTACCTGGATTGCCTAGGTAGTACAAAATTACTAATCTGGAGGCTCTCCAGACATACAACGCAACACATGGTCTATGTACAAGACGCACAGGACAAGTACAATGAAAGATATATGTTAAACGGAAAGCATTACAGTCCTATATATCACAATAAAGCATACATCGTCAAGTTTATACCTCACATAAAATGTACAAATAACCCATCTATTAACGATTCAAATTAGTTTCAGCAACATATGACACACCAGACCTTAAAAGTGAAACCTCCGAGTATTGATTATGAATTTTTGTACACTTGAAAAAATTTGTTGGTTAACTTCAAGTGTAAAGTCTGTGTTGCCATATAACAGAATTTCCACCAAGCGTTCACTAGCTACATGGACCATTAAGCTTGAGTGAACCCCTGGTGCGACAATATCTCTAATTTCCTTCAACAGGTTTAAACGGGGGGCAGCACGTAGTGGACAAAAGAGAAAGAAATGAATAATATCTTCGACGGGATGACCACAATCACACGATGAAGAGGCTATAACGTTTATTTTGAAGAGATGTGCGTGTAGACCTGAGTGACGTAGACGTAACTGGGTTTGGCAAATATTGGCAAAACGGTCACCATGAGCGTAGTATGGGGGGACATTATTAATGGCCAACAAAGTTTGTTTGAGGGTTAATTTGAATTTTGATAGAGAAATAGAGCTACGTATGTCGTCCGGTAGGTCATTCCACGATTTAATTACTGAAGGCAAGAATGAATCACCAAACCGTTTTGTACGAAATTTGACCTGTCTCAAATACTGCGGTGTTCTAAGACTTCGACCACTGGTATCGGCTGGTTTTAAGGGTACTATACTTGATAAATATTCGGGACACAATCCGTGGTACATTTTGAAGAAAGCAACTAGTTTGAAATATTTACGCCGGTCTGCTAGAGTTTGCCACCCTAATTCAGAGAGTAGACGGTCAAGCGAGGTGTGGCGGCGAGCGCCCGTGCAGATTCTGGCCGCTTCATATTGCACGGACTCAAGAAGGTCCGAGAGTCCTTTGCTGCAATTATCAAAAAGCACACACCCATATTCAAGTATCGGACGCACCATAGTGAGATATAGTTTGCATAAGGTATTTCTAGATAGTTTGAAATTCAGTCTCTTCAAGACAGCAAGACGTTTACTGGCTTTATCTATAATTCTCTCAATATGTGCATTCCACGTTAAATTTGAAGATAGAGTTATCCCCAGGTGAGTGTGGCTGGTTGTTTCCGGTATGACCTGATCACCCAGAAGTAATGGAGGATGCTCATATTTGTCGCGTTTTGTCGAAAATATTAGAGAAAGAGATTTCAATGCATTAAATAAGACGTGCCAAAGATGACCCCACTGGTCAACTTTTCTCAAATCACCGTTTATGCGGTTCGCTGAGATGGTGGGATTTTTTACAATTTCAATGATGCTAGTATCGTCGGCAAACAATCTTATATCACATGATATGTTATCTACAATATCATTTACAAATACAAGAAATAAAAGGGGTCCAAGAATAGATCCTTGGGGAACTCCGGCTTCCACGGGGAGCCATTGTGAGCAGTGGCCCTGGATGACCACTCGTTGCCGACGATTTGAGAGATAACTACGTACCCAACGTACCAATGATGCTTCAAAACCCAATTGGCGTAGTTTGAACAATAGTCCCTCGTGCTAAACACGGTCAAAGGCCTTGGAGACATCTAGAAAAACTATTCGAGCTTCGTTGTGGTTTTCTAAACCGTTATAAATATTGTGCAGTATGCTTATTAGCTGATTTATAGTCGAGTCATTTTGTTTGAATCCTGAGTTTTTGGACGTTAATAGGCCTTGACTAACTAAGTATTCATAAAATTTATTAAACACGAGACGCTCCAATACTTTGGACACATTGCATAGCAAGGAAATTGGACGGTAGTTAGTTTTGCTTTGTCGGTCGGACTTTTTGAACACTGGACATAAATTTGACTTTTTCCAGCAGTCGGGAAATGAAGATGACTGCATTGAAAGATTGAATAGCTTAAGCAGTGGGTAGCTGATACCAGTTGCCACATTTTTTAAAAGGAAATTACCAATGTTATCGGGACCAGTTGCAGAGCTTGTTTTGAGGGAGAGCAGAACTTTTTTAACCTCTTCTTCAGTGAATATAAACGTTTTGAGCCTCTCATTAGTATGATATTCGAAAGTAGGTAGAGTAAAGGTACTATCAGCTTCAAGCTTGCTCTGACTGGCGAAGTACTCATTAAAAATTTCGGCTTTCTCTATATTATTTGATATAACATTTTCATTTTCAATTAAAGGCGGTATATTTTGATGGATCTTGCAACCCAGTATGGATTTGGTCAGGCTCCACCATTTTTTGGGGTTTAAATTTTTGTTATCTAGATCATCTCTCAGTTTTGAGAAATAAGACTGGATAGCAGATTTATTAGCGTTTGCAGTTATGTTACGAAATTTCTTATAGATTTGATAATGGACATCGTATTTAGTTCGTTTGTAGCGCCTCCATGCACGATCCCGTTTTCTCCTCATTCTTTTAGTAAATGAATCCATCCAGGGTTTGTCTTTTGGTCTCACAAAGATTTCTTTGCTTGGAATATAATCTTTGGTAATGCTGAGGAGCAGATCAGTCCAATAGGTTGCAATATCATCAATGCTGTCAAAAACACTAAAGCCAGTATCCCACGGAGCATACAACAGTGAAGAGTTTAGCCCTTCGAAATTTGCATTTTTGAAGTCCCATATGGTGCGTTTAAATGGACGATTGCACATTACAGTTAAAGTAAAGGTACAGTATATAACAGAATGGTCGGACGAAGAGACTGGGGGTAACGTTCCGCTGTTGATGATAAGACCGGGAGAGTCCGTAATAAGTAAATCTAATAGACTTTCAGTGTATTCAGTGGATCTCGTGGGTTCATTGATAAGTTGGAAAAGATAATTTTGGGAGATGATATTAAAGAGTTTTGTACCCAGCTCGCTGTCAGTATGATCCGACTCCCAGTCTCTACATCTATCGTTAAAGTCACCGAGTATGATAAGGGCAAAAGGGTTGCTTTCCAGTGCAAGAGAAATCGAAATGGAAAGAGTGTCTAAGAAATGATCATATATATATATGTATATATGTGTGTGTGTGTGTGTGTGTGTGTGTGTAAAATCAAGACCTCACAGAATGTGCTACCTAGTGAGTATACTATCACCGAATATCAGTAAGGCAAATTTGATGTCCATATTGATAACGCCTTTCATTATGGTCGCTATTTGAAGCATATTCTGTGCACTTTTGTTTGCCGAAATGGTAATGGCAAGTGATTTATCTTTAATGCCAAAAATAGCAAGAGTTTCTCTTGGACAGAGGCACATAATTGTGCATGTAACCTTTCAAAGGCGAACAATAAACATATACAAATGATGCAACGACACAGCAGGACAGTATGACCACAGATTTCATTCACTTACAATATGCCAACTTTGCAAATTCTAACGATTGACAGTCCCAGTCCGTTGACTAGAATTACTCCCGACATTGCATTGAAGAAGTTCATACAAAGTTGAGAGTATCCTGTGGTCCATCCTGACCATATCCATTAGAAAGAGTATATATAATATATATATATATATATATATATATATATATATATATATATATATATATATATATACATATATATATACATACATACATATATATGTTTATATATATGTATATATGTATATATATATGTATATATGTATATATATATATATATATATATATATATATATATATATATATATATATATATATATATATATATATATATATATATATATATATTATATTGCTTGCATATTCCAAGCACTTGGCCAGACATTGACAGGATTTACTCAATTATTGCAAATACTATTATTACCAATTTGATTCATTCTTCAGAAACAGAAACTAAGAGTTTACAACTAAATAGAACACGATTTCTTGGATACTCTCTTAGCCAGGAGTAGATGTCATCATGATTTTTTGTTTTACACTTCTGGTACAGGATGTCCATTGTCACAGTACTTGTTAGGAATTCCCGAAGTTTATACAGGTGTCTGGTTGTAACTGTTTATTTTGTAATCACTGGGAGTGAATATAACCCCAGTTTGTTTCCACCTCAGTTATACACTGACAAGTGGTTGGACTAATGTGTCCTATACAGCTAGAAAGGGTACATACTAATGCAGGAATAAGTCACATTATTCTTATCTGAACTTGTTCTATACTATTTAATAATTACATTTGGTTTGTAGGTACTCTTCAATCATATTAAAGCTCTGCACTTATAAGCAAAACTTCACTTATTTAGCTGAACCATCATTTGCCACGTTCATATTTTTGCATTGTTATGTGGGTTGTCTTTTGCTGAATATTTAGCTTAGAAAAGTAGCCCCTACTCTGAGAGACATTTACGGGTACAGGCTCCGAAGTATGTTCTAAGTAGTTAACCGCTGAAAACCCTTTTATTGATTTCGGGTAATACAGCCTATATCAAAATTATACAGAGGAGCGTGAGCTATATGGACAATAGTATTTCCATATATATATATACATATATATATATATATATATACACCTTAGGCAGTGACAGGATAACTTACGGAGAGTAAAGAGTTCGGACTGCGGAACAGGCTAATTACTGCTAGGAAGTGGTTCGGGACAAAACGACTTAAATACAAATATATATATATATATATATATATATATATATATATATATATAGACAGACATAACGATAGATAGATGGATAGATAGATGGCTAGACAGATATATAGAGAGACAGACAGACAGATAGATAGATAGATAAATAGATAGATAGATAGATAGATAGATAGATAGATAGATAGATAATTAGATAGATAATTAGATAGATCGATCTATGGACGGATGGCTAGATATATAGATAAATGAACGGATGGATGGATGGGTGGGTGGGTGGGTGGGTGGATGGATGGATGGATAGATAGATAATTAGATAGATAGATAGATAGATAGATAGATAGATAGATAGATAGATAGATAGATAGATAGATAGATAGATAGATAGATAGATAGATAGATAGATAGATAGATCCACACTAACATGGGAGGACTGTATACACACTAGTCTAAAATGTATAAATTGACACCATCCCAAGACAATCAACGTAAATCACAGAATGGAATAATATACGTTCTCGCATCTCTAATTATAAAACTGGAGAGGTACGCAAGGTTTTTTCATGAGATTTCAGTGACAGCCATACGGAAACAACTGCTGCCATGACATAAAGCTGTACACACCACGGGCAAGTCTTTTACATGTGACAAACTCTTCCTACCCTTAACTTTTTCGTCAGGAATTAAGACTGAGCCAACAGCTTTCCTTGGCGTGGCGCACGCGCAGAAAGTAGTTGAACAGGGTCATCTTATCTTGCTAGGTCTGCCCTACAATTCTTTTTCAAATTGTTTTCCATTACTGTTGAAATAAATGAAAATTATTGAAGACAGACATTGACCACACGCTGCTTTTCAGTTGGCCAGTTTAATGTGATCGAAAGAGAATAATAATAATGGACTTCATCGAGTCTGTTGACCAATGAGTCGGTCATCGGGGTTAAACAAAAGTTGCGTAGTCAAGCTTTCACGCGTTCACATGTCTTATATTTGTGATAGTTATGTCTGTGTGCCAACACAGACATATTATTTTTCTATGAATTCTTTCTTTCTTTCTTTCTTTTTTTCTTTACAGGCAAATTTGTCCGACATTTCATTTACAAGTATTGTACGTAAAGACTCCAAACTTGGCATGATTATACTTCCATACACAAAGTCTTGAGTTTTTGTAAAGAGGTTTAACAGTTTTGAAAATTATGCAAATTAGGGCTATTTGAAAATTTAAATCTTGAATATTTCCAAAACTATAACAGATACAGGTAACAAATCCAACTTCAATTAATATGCTTGTAACACTGAACATTTTTGTACTTTACATGTGACCTCTAAAAGTCAAAGGTGAAAGTCATTTGGACCTTTGAAATTTTCTTCTAGCCATAACTCAATCAATTTTTATCCAATTTTTATCATTTTGGGCTCAAATTGTAGATATTGTAACACTGCACATTTTTGTAGGTGACATGTGACGCCTAAAGATCAAAGATCTAGGTCATTTGGACCTTAGAAACTTTCATCTAGCTGTAACTCGGTCAATTTTTATTCGCTTTTGATCATGTTGGGCTCAAATTGTGGATATTGTAATACTGCACATTTTTGTTATTCACATGTAACCTCTAAAGGGCAAAGGTCCAGCTCACTTGGACCTTTGAAATTTTCTTTTAGCCATAACTTTGTCAATTTTTATCCAACTTTGATCATGTTGGGCTTTTTTCTTCTGGACACCATCCTTCTGTGGAATAAAATGCCTGCCGACATCACAAATTCCCTCTCTCTGTCTCAACATCTTCAAGTTTAGTCTTACATCCAGTTTACTAGCAGGAGACACTATACCTCACTGTAATTCTCCAGTAGAAACTATACCTAACTCTAATACACTTGGTGATCGCTTCCCTAATATATATCATACTCCAATGCAAAATGGGCCATCTGAACATAACTATGACCTATATACGGTCAAATTCATTTCTAGTTCTGCATGAGTCAGCTTCTGCCCCGCCGAAGACCAGAAGCATTTCCTACTCTTTGACCCGATACTTTCACAGTCTCAAAAAAAAAAATTACAATTATTCCACAACGTATATCAGCTGCTAGAGTTGACCAGAGTCTTATTATCCATGTTTGCAAATAATAGGCTTGTCAACATTTTTTATTTTTAGTTGTAGAGAACTATCTGGTCGTCCAATATTTAATTTTCAGGCGGCTCAGACGTACATTGTCGAAACAAGACGATTCAGATTCTTTCCCCATTTCTATGTCTGTTCCACCATTTTCTCTCTCTCTCTCTCTCCCCCCCTCTCTCTCTCTCTCTCTCTCTCTCTCTCTCTCTCTCTCTCTCTCTCTCTCTCTCCGATCTATGACATTTTCAACAAGTATATCAATTGCTAACGTAATTGGCACGGCTCTGTGCGTTTTGTATATACATATATATTCAATGCATGTGTCTCCTTGTCTGAGACACTCATTATGTTGGTTTACTTTCGTATTGAATAAATAAAAATGTTTCAATCAAATAATGAGCAGCACCAGTAGCTAATGAACAGTGCGTCCAGTTGAAGAGATAAAGCACGGATAAATCATTCACACTTTATATCATAACTGAAATTGAAACTGGCCAATTGGTTCTTTCAATATATAAGCAAACAGCCCAACACAGGGGGCAAATCATGATCTAGCTATACTGTGTGCAAGTAATTCTCGTCATAAATTGCGAGGCACTATTCACAAAGCATGCGATCAGTCAGATATTAAAATTTATTACTGGTCGTCTACCCTACTACTATCAATTATCTTTCACACTCGTGGCCCTGTGTCTTATTTACAACCTTAACAGATTGTAAAATGTCAAGATTGAAATTAATCTGCCTCTCTTGTGATCAAATACAGAAAGAGAACGGTAGAGCTACTGTTCTCCCGACTCATTTACGAGAAATTCAGCGTTGATACTGAGAAACGGGGAACTCGGCACAGACCGGATGACATACCGGTACCCAAATTACATGGCTCCGGGACAGGTGCACTCCAGTTTTCTAACGTGTATAACCTATTAACCTGGCGGTTGATGTCTTTTAAAGTCACCTGTTCACATATTTGCAACTTTGACTGCTTGGTCAATTTGACTGTACTCTAACTGATACTGTATCACTATATTTGTTCCAAGTTAATCAATGTCTCAGAGATAACCCTGTTTCTCGAGTGACCTGTCGTTCATCTGGTTTCATTCACTTTTTCTTATCGATCTAGCATTTCCTGATAAATACTTATGACATTATTTTTGGGCCAGTTGGTGGTTCAAATGTCAAAAAGCTTTCATTTGGAGAAACATATCGAGATTTAGAGTAACATAGTTTTCTTGGGATAATGACCAGGGAACATAACCATTCATTCTTGTTCTGGCGTTAAACCGATTGGGCCCACCTTTGGCGCCAACCCTGTGTGAAATTTCGTGAGTCACATTACCTCTGCCTATTTTAACCGCTCAGCAAAAACAAAAAAACAAAAAAACAAAACAAAAAAAACCTGATCATTAAAATCTTAATGTTAATAAATGGGGTGAAAATGATGTCAATGCAGACAACCAATGTCTATTACTGTCAATACTTTGTGCTTGGCATGTGCTCAAAGTGGAAAACTCGCCCAGTGCTCATCACTACAAAAGTTGTTCTGATCTTAATTATCTTAATGATGTCAAAGTCTAATGTAAAGAAGCATTGATTCCACTGGAGCGCCAACATGCCTGAATTTCCAAAGAATGAAGGGAAAGTTGTTGACCAGGTCTACATCTCAAAATATATCCAATTAAGTTTCTCAAAGCCCCAACATTTCTGGACAACATACTTAAAACTAAATAAATACAAATTTTATATCTATGAAAGTGCTTCAGAGTTATAACTGAACTCTTCAAAAGTGGCGTTTGGTGTGGTTTAAAGTAAAACTCTTTCAGTGTTTATCACAACAAAAATTGTTCTTCTCCCATTTATGAAAATGAGATGCAACATAAATAAACAAGAACATTAGAGTCTGCTTCTCTGGCAAGTGTCAGAAGGAAACACACAGAATGGGAAAGAATTAACATTGCAGACAAAAGCACTATATTGCCCGGGGCTGAAACATTTGAATGGACGCCGTAGCACAAACACACACACACACACACACACACACACACACACACACACACACACACACACACACACACACATACATATATATATATATATATATATATATATATATAAGAAACACACAGAAAGGGAAAGAACATTGCGGATGAAAGCACTTTTTTGCTCGGGGCTGAAACATTTCAATGGACGCTTAAGCACGTATATATATATAGGTGGTTTAAAAAACAAAAGCTGTTGACTTAGTATCCAGTTAAAGTCTTAGTGATCATATTGTTCGTTTCTGTTGTCAACACAACCAGTATCATAAAGATTTCTCGATGAAAATAAAAAAGTCCATAAGACAGGTAAAATACTGAATGTTTAAACATATCAAGACGAATGCAAATATTGCTTGGTGCAGGCGTTTGTCGTTTATAGGACAAACAAAATATTCTGCTATCTGAATTAAAAAAAGAAAACAGTTTGTAATGCAACAAGACTGGAAAAGTGGCCAACAATATAAAATAGCGTGAACCATACAAATATTGAACACAATGGGTTTTTTTCTTGGTGGAAGGGGGGGTGGAGGCATATATGTTTTCCTGTTTCTGTATGCTACACTTTATCGGCGTTATCACACCTATCCCTTTTCGTATCTCCTTTCGCAAACATGTTGCTATACCTTATCGAAGTGTCAGTGCCCATGCATGCGCTAAATTTGCTAGAAAACATAAAAGGTTCGGTTTATTGTGAGCAGTTTAGAGTCTGAAGCCCGCTATGGTTCATATAGTTGTCTGGATATGAAGTTCATGTAGTTTTCCAGTTATGTATTTCATAAAGTTTTCTAGATGTTTACAAGTAGTTCATGTAATTTTGTAGATCATAACAATTCCTTGGTTGCACCAGGATGACTTGAGTCAACAGTTTGAAATTAATACTCACGTTAAAACACGGCTATCGATCCACAAGGCAAGCGAGAGACATGGCTGCCGGGTTGCGACAAATTCTACTATAACCAAGCAAATCCAACTTGAGTCCCGATAAGGCAATGTCACTTTGTTTAATTATTCTCGAAGGAATAGGGATATAGCTATGTATGATAGCCAAATGCTTGAATATTTCATTGGCATGGACTTCAAAATCAGTTTGCATACTCATCAAAGTCCATGCGGAAGCAGTATTATTCATGGCTCAAATTGAATAAAAGTTGCATTTTCAGAAGAGCTCTGTCAACTGCCTAGAATGGCGCTTTATTATTTTACAAAGACATGCCAGTATTTTTTTTATATCTAGGTGATAATATCAGAGATTGACAGGCCTTTTGGCCTCTGTCACTTGTGTTTTGTTTAATTAATGGAAACGGCGCAGTCACCCGGCTATCATAGAAATCACCTTAGAGCTGATTTCTTGAACAAGCACCATAAGGTGTTTCTGAGATCGCAGCACTGACCTTACCTTATTGACGTGTTACTTGGGTATGTCAGGATTAGCTACCAGGTCAAATCACGGATGGAATCAGAACAGGTAGGCCAGGTCTTCCTTTTGTTTTTACCCATCGCAATACTTGTTAATTAGATTAATCATCCAGGTCATGACCTTTATCCTTCTTGTGTAAGCGGTCAATGATTATTACCTTGTGCCGTTAAGACGGCACGTGAAGTGACTTATATCGCCACTGGATCAAACGCCAATTTAGCTGGCTAATTTATCAAGGTTTCTCGTCGTAGAAAACTTGATTAACGACCAAGTAGGCGTTTCAAGTCTCGCGTGTTGTACTTCAAGAAGACAGTGGTGGGTTTTGATTGATATAAATCGAATGTAAGCCTGCTACTGTATGCTGAGCAGGTAGGACTGCTGAAGAAATGATATACAGATATTAAATAGAACAAATGTTGTAGGCAAAACAAACGATATATAATATTATGTTGTATTTATCATGTGGTCAAAAAGAGGACGCTTTTGGTCTTTGTATATAATTCTACTTTACAACAAATGTCATCAAGCTGTCTGTTATTTGCATTTGCAAGCGAACAAGGTGCACAGGAGTACATTTTCTGAACGGGCTTATCTTTTCTTTTCCCAGTTGATATGATAGTAATTTTGTGGGAAAGGCTTGTGCATTTGTGACAGAAGGGCTTCCATTGAGAACTTCATATATTATATTTAGTAGCTTTATTATGCGCAACATCCCACGAGGAAATTTAAAATACTCTGGAAGTTAATACACCATAATTAAAATTCAACAATTCCTTCTGGAGGCATGTTAATGAATTAAAAAATATCCGCTAGCATTAAATCAGCAACCACTTTAAAGAACATTTTGTTTTCTGCCTTATAAGTCAGGCTGGATATTTGTGGACTTTGCCCGATCTGAATATTGTTGTGCAATACTAGGTTGCATTGAGCGAGGCAAGGTTTGTTCGTTGCTTTCCAATGGATGTTCATCTTTTTAAGCGAGATGTTTTTCTCAAAAGTTAAAATTGTATTGAATTAAGCGTTATTTCACTTTATCCCTTGTTACTATGTTGCTAATCCCCGTGAAGGCCAAATGCACAAATGAAATAACAAAAGAAACGACAAAGTCAGATTATCCGCCATGACTGAGAAAACGAGGTCAGCAAAATGGCTTCCACGACACTTTATGTTGGCTGTAGGTCCTCATTTTTTATGCAATAGTCAGAACTGGGGATTATATTTTCCTCTCCTGTATTATCTTTATACTCACTTAAATTGATTAAGATCACATGTGTTTTAAGGGATGGACATTAAAAGAAAGCAGGAGACTATCTTGTGTATTTTTTAACTTTTTCATATGAAACCTTGGCGTCCGAATTTATGGATTGGCCAGTGCATTATATGAAAACTGCTGACAATTCGGATAAGGTGTGCCTCTACTATTGGGAATACTTTTTGTTCGGGAATGAAAAATTGTATATTACCGTTGGTTTGAAACACTTCTTATGCATATTGTCGGCGGGTTAAAGTGAATCGTCGATTATCGAGTGTGTTAAAGTTGACGTCCCAAATAATAGCAGGAGAAACACCATGAGTTACAGAGATACACCAGGATATGTGTATATGTGTGTTCTTGAATAATCTATTTTGAGCGGCATAACTGTGTAATTCAAAAATAAACTAACCTTTTTGTTGTCGCGTTAACGCATTATACCGAAACGGTCGCTTAAAGCAAAAACAAAAACAAAAACAGAACAAAACGTTGTCACCAAGGCAGCAGAAAAGTTTCACGCATGTTAATGCTAGTGTACATGTGAGTCAGACTGATGTTTGGTCTCTATGCGTAGCGATTCAGCTGTTAGAATGTAACCATAATGATCTGTCGTCAACCCATACTTTTGTACACATGCATTTACGGGTTATCTCTTCAATCAATATTTGCTCCATGCATTACATGACATAGAACCTATATTGTTAAAAGTTGATAATCCCATCAACTCGATGTAATCAAAAACTAATATTACGCTCATAAGTGACCGTAACATATATGCAAAGTGTTCTTTTGTCTCTTTATCCGTGTCTAAAGTTCACCAACTCTCAAACAAAACAACGTCCCTGTGCCATACAGATTTGGGGATATATCTTGGTACATGTATATGTTGTCCGTAACATTTTTAAATTCGCAAGTTCTAGCCCCAATACAATCTTAAGAAATGAACAGAATAATTTTAATGTATACGTGACAGTCAATGAACCGTGTTAACGTTTAGACCTTAATTACAGACAATAGGTATCTGCCCGTTTTACCCCGCCTTGTCTCCAAACTAATTCTTTAATTTTAAACAAGCAAAACCTATTTTACACAAAAAGTCCTCAAAACATGAGACAAGAAATTTTCTATCCAAAATTTCATAAACACTACATTTGTACCCCCAAAAAGCTTGTGTTTACACAAAAATTCTCAAGAAAACAGATTCTGCAAAGCTTTGTGGTCAGTTGAGTATACGGAATTATTATGTTAGGAATGCATATGATATCTGGTCTAACAGGAAAGCCACTTGCCCCAGTTGGACAAATACACAAAAGTCTTATATTGTACAGTGCCACACAAGTTCGGTTTCCAGATAAATACCGTCCACTCGGATTCCCAGATCATGGTATGTCCCGATTCTGTATATTTTGCGTGTTTCCATTGCCTATAAATATGAGAAAATAAATAAACATGATCCACTTCTATAGTCAGTTAAGTCACTTTAAAATTCTACATATTTACAACTTCGATTTAATTTATCATTGAACTTCCAGCGATCATGAATAATACATCGCACAACATTTTAATATATGTGTAGGGGCGTGACATTTTTTGTCAGACTGGTTCTTCAAATTCAGATTGGACTATTTCAGAACTGTATTGTACTCTGTTTTGCATGCTTATATTCATTTTTTATTACCACTAACGATGTCAAACGTCGGTGTTAGCTAGGAGGGTCCACCCTTTGAGGCAGATTGAAAGATGCTATTTCTACTATAGAAAAATTAATCCTTACAAGATTAGACCAGTGACCTAAGTCAATGCCTTTCCTAGCCGCACTCTTTGTGCTTAGCGCCCATGTTGCGCCGAGGAAATCTGTTAACTTTGCCATGTTATCCTAGTAAGTCCGCCCTGAAATATTTGTTGAGAGTTTTTTTTTTAAGAAAGGACAACTTTGAAAGTTCAATACATCATAAAGCAGGAAGAAAAAGGAAAGCCAGGTTTGTAAATACAAGAAGATTGGTTTCTAGATGTCAACAAACGTTTATAAATTTCCGCGGTCACAGTTAACAAGACTTGTTTTCTAGATTTAAGTTCTTTAACATTTGCTAATCTGCAAGTCTGGAAAAAATTGCAAAACGTCCATCATTTGATAAGGCTGTATGGAAAATAAGAGACATTGCAACCTCTTGTAACACTCTGCTTTGCATGCGAGGTATTCTACTCAATCATGTTACACTATAGTGGTATAAGTTTCAAGTATACACATATTGGTCATTAAAGCCACAGGAGCAAAGAGGTAACTGGTTCATTTTTGTCTCTTTCCGTGCAAAATGGTCGACAATGATCGCAAATATAAATGTCGTCTGCTCAATTTGTTGTTGCGAAAGTTTGCTCCAGTTTCTTGTGGAGTTCTTATTGTGATCGTTTAAGAATTTACACCATATGATAACTTGGTGCATATTTCAATGAAGCTGTAAAAATACCTTGGTTACTTTTCTTTTTGTTTTTCGGATATAAAATGACTTGACATTTTCCATTATTTTTACAGCAATGGAGTTGTCTAATTCATTTTTAATGTGAGAGAAATAGTTTGCTTTCCTAAAGCACATTTCCAGTGACATAATATTCTCTTATTTTTTTATGAGCTCTCCGAATCAAAATAAAGGAATACTCCACTTTGATGCACATAAGTGTGTCTTTGGTGTAGAAACTTCTATCGTTACCCGCATGTCAATTTTTTCCTGTACATATGGAAACCAACTTACGTTCCTTTAATTGCTTCTATACAAGTACTTTCCCTTGTTTATCAACTCCCGTCTCTGCCAGAACATTTTTATTGTCTTGTAGTAGGTTTATCAGCAAATTGACCAGCATCAATTTTATTCTCTTGTTAGCTTCCCCGCTTTAGAGATCACTGTGTATAAAATTGAAAGTCATACAAAGGGAAATAAGGGTTTACTTTGGCCAAAATCCAAACATTCTTGTTTGACTGAACAATTGGAACACCTTATCAGTCAATTTTGAAACATGCTATGTTTAACACTCTGCTGTGGAAAAATTTGTGTTGTTTACATGATAAATGAGTCTGCATAAGTCCGTGCTGCTGATAAACCGTTTGGATCCAACAGTGAGAGGGACGGGGGGTGTCAAGTTAGTGGCACAAGCCACGTGATCACTCTGCATTTTACCAAGTAAAATGTTCCCTTCTGTTTGACTGTCAAGAGAATGAGTTGAATTTATTTTTGGTATCGTTATCATTTTACAGACCAGCATGGACCACCAGAGCCAGTACTATGGTCAAGCGTTGTACGCAAGGGAAAACTATGTTCAGGTGTCCGCAATGGGACCTTATACCGCACAGTCAGCCTGTATATATGGCGGCAAACCTCAAGTTATGGGCCCTTATGGGGGACAAACTATGACAGTAGTGGATCAACAACAGCTACAAGGACTACAGGGAGATCCACCAAATGGTTTGCCGCCACCTTTGACTACTGTTCTGCAGGGAACGCAGGCCAGTCATCTGGCGCAGGCTGGACACATACAAAGTAACGGTGGACAGTCGCCCCCACAGCCGCCTCCGGCACACAGTCAACAAAATCAAGGACGACAAAAGTCGGCAAATAACATCAATAACAACCAACAACCGTTACAGTTCCCATGGATGAAAACGACAAAATCTCACGCTCACCAGTGGAAAGCAAACTGGCCAGGTACGTGACGTCGTTATCATTCATCCTGTTTATGCAATTGCTTAAGTAGAGAGAAGGCACAAAGCAATAACTTGTCAGTGTTGTCTTACGACCAAAATGGCCGCCAAAGTAAATGAACAAATTTAACTTACAAGGAGATCGGTAGCTCAATCAATATTCTAATCACAAATTACTCGTAAATTTACATGGTCTAACGGCCAAGAGACAAGTGGTATTACGTTATGAATTATCTTGAATGGAAGTCGAGTAACTTTGACCTCAGTCGTGCTAGAGACAAGCATGGTTTTGTCAGAACAGTGATAAATTATCACAAAGGTGCAAAAGGGTATCCACTGATGTCGCAATTTCTTGTCTTACTCAATGTACGACACTGCAATAAATTACGGTCCGACAGGTTACATGAGAACATGGTCTAAATCAGTCAATGAACGAAAAATAATCTCGTTCTGTGAAGCATATTGATTGTGTTGTTGGATTTCAAGTCAATTTACACTGATGACAGACGACTGACAACATAAACTAGAGTAGATACTATATATTCTGAACGCAAAAAGAGGGTGGAGTAAAGATTCGATCCGTGTCATAGAATATCCCTTAAACAACATCCCGGGTAATAATTCGGCGGGGTGCCATGACAGCAACAAGTTGCTTAGTAAACCAAATTTACAACTTTTAGGAAAGTTTCTTCTTGGAAAGTTACCTTTGTATCCGAACATGTCTTAAGAGCCCACAACACGAGTACAACCATTGATTTATGACCGAGCCCTCGAGAAGGTAGAGATACAGTCTTGCTATATTTTATATAATTAAGCATATTGACTGTAATGGGAGACTTTGCTGGAAAGTAGCACTTTTTTATTTCAACAACTACAAAAGGGTAAAGATTGATAAACTTTACTAGTATTGAAATGAATCAAATGGCTTCAACAACAACTATAGACAAGGACTAAAATACAAAATGCACTATGTATACTCAAGTGAAAGAGACTGAAAATTCAGGCATCGTCTGCAAATTTATTCTTACTGTGATTGTCGAGCCAGGGACAAGAGTCACATGACTATATATATATATATATATATATATATATATATATATATATATATATATATATATATATATATATATATATATATATATATATATATATATATATATATGTGTGTGTGTGTGTGTGTGTGTGTGTGTGTGTATGTATGTATGTATGTATGTATGTATGTATGTATGTATGTATGTATGTGTGTGTGTCTGTGTCTGTGTGGGTGTGTGTGTCTGTGTGCCCTTGTCATCATGAGAGCGTCTGTTAGTTGTACAAGAGTTGACACGGATTTTGTCTTCTTGAAATACCACGATCAAACATCCTTCCGAAACAAATAGAAAGATGGCACATTATTTGAAACTTATGAAACGAACATTTGTTAAACGTTCCGTCGAGACTTACATTAAAATTCTTAAGCACTTGAAAAGTAACAAATTTTAACCTATGTCTGATGATGTATAGATGGATGGATACATGAGTAGATGGACAGACAGACAGGTAGATAGCCAGATAGATGGATGAATGGACGGACGGAGATACAGTGTAGGAAGGCAGTTTGATAGGTTGCTCGACAAGCCAACAGGCAGGTTTGCACAGACATAAATAAATATGTGTGTGTTGGTACAGAACGAATCGCGTTCAGCCAAAAGGGAAATTAAACATAAGGTTTCTTCTTCGACGTTTGTTGCGCACGATATTTTGCCATTAACCTCCAAATGTTCTTGCGAACCAGCGTGTACTGTTATAAATTTCCAGCTGTACATTTTTCAGTGGATAAGCATTAGATGATGCGTAATGTCATAACTGCAGGTTTTGCTATACAAATATAATATAATATAATATAATATAATATAATATAATATAATATACTATAATATAATATACTATAATATAATATAATATAATATAATATAATATAATATAATATATGTTTTATTTCCGTAGTTTTCGGCCTCCGGCCTGTATTATAAAATATAACAAAATAATACATAATAAGATAAGGGTAAAGTGACACCTGATACATCACGTGACTGATCTGCTTTCCTGAATTTAAAACATTCATTATAAACATAGATAAATGAATTGTTAACTTGGCCTCATCTGTCTGCATTACAGTATTGAAGCTGTACGTATTATCCTGTACATTTTGTACTTCTGGAATATATTTTTATTTGTACGTTTCATATCTGGGGCAAATGAATAAAAAATGGAAATTATCTTCAAATTACTTAGCATTTTTCTGTCAACAAAAATTACCATACCTAAATCCCCGGTCTAAATTAACATATCGTCCCACCTGTACATTTAAATCATGACATGGTGTTCTAAATCTTGCTACTGCACTACGAAGTTTCCATTGCTTCAAACCAGTGATGTATCTTTCTACATTCAACATTGCCTCGTACTTTCCATAACTACTTAATTTACTATTTGGGGCAATATCGGAATTCCATTGTTGCAAAGCTGAGTCCTTCAGTCTTTGTATGAAGTGATGTAAAAAATAAATTAATATTTCCAACCTCTTGAGACAACCAAATCAAACCTGTATTTGAACAGAATATGCTTAACGCCACTTGCCAGTGCCCAAGTTGTCCTACCATCTTGATCTAATCGATATAACATTAGATAGCACTGTCGAGGATATCTGTCCACTTCCACAGACAATAGTTTTGTCCTATACTTTATGCCACGTGTACAATAAAAATGCATTATTGTGTAGCTTTTCATGTTTTTGACAATATGATAGTACCAATTTTACTTTTTGGTGCTGAAGTATAGGGAACTCATTATGTAGATGTGATTGAAAAATTTCAAGTTAAATTTTGTAAATATTGCTTCACAAATGTATGTATGTATGTATGTATGTATGATGTATGTATGTATGTATGTATTAGGTACGTGTGTGTATGCATATATGTATGTTTGTATGTATGTATTTATGCATATATGCATGCATGCATGTATGTATGTATGTATGTATGTATGTATGTATGTAACATACATACATACTATGTATGTATGTAAGTGTGTGAGTGTGTGTTTGCCTATCCAGATTTTATTTGGTAATTCGGGATCCTCCACTGGTTGTGGGTTATACGGTTCTGTTGGTGCATGCGTACAACTTTGAATCATGAGTATTGCCTTTGGCACTTACATTTCGAAGCTACGAAAGGTTTGAAATCATAAATTGTAACTGATAAGTGTTGGTGCTCCGTTACTTATGGGTTCGTCTTGTGACACATTCTATTGGCTGCGAGCGTGTGGATGAAATTTCCGCATTGTCATTCGACATGGTGCCTTTCAGACTTAAGATATTATTGGACGTGTATTTGTTCACATTCACGTGACCTTGGAGTTGAAAACTGGATCTCTGATGTAGCCATGGTGCAGCTATATATTATGTAGTGCAAGGGGACTTCTCTCCAGTTGCCGATACGAATCCTGTTGCTGTTTGCCTCTTTGTACTTGCTACATCTTTGTAAATTCAAGATGTACACTCGTGAACGTGCATCCGTAGATCACATTGGGCGTTGACTTTTTAAGCATGCTGTATCCACTTTCCATTTTAATGAAGTACATAACCTCCTTATTTTTAGTTATCAATATGAGGGGTGAAGAGGGCTTCTGTACTGGCGCATTGGGTATTTTCATTCACCGTACCTACTTGCTGGAACCCCCTTTATTTTCTGTGCCTCTTATCAGCCATTATTTCTGATTTTTCTTATTTTTCTTAAGTTATTCCCTGTCCCAGCGTACTAGAACCCTCCCCTCACGCCGTTCTTGTATGTGAAAAATGGTATTCATGCATTCCTTGCACGTGGGTAGCATGGTTCTGATGGATACGGTGAAATTGGGCTTCCTACATGCACCATGCTATCATTCAAAACCGTTCATACAGTGAATTTTGGTCCGGGTTTGTTCTTGGAGCTTTTGGCTTTCAATTTATATTATTGAAAACATGTTCACTTCTGATTGATTTTGATTTGTGAAGTTGATGTGCAATGAAAAGCACGTCTGCAATGAATCAAAATATTAATCAACAATTGTACTGCCCAATTTGAAACAAGTGAAGTTGATCAGCGTTGATATCTCCGGTCAGCTGGCCACACACAGGATATGAGTCACAGGTCATTGGGGACAGGAAGTGACCTCTCCCGATTGACTCAATGAAGTTTCCCGGGTAACCGATGCTACACTTTCCTTTTCAAGTAATTTTGTGGATTACTTTCATGAAAATAATCCTGCAGATCGTAAACAGACTAATGAAAAATGGTAAAAGTTTCCCAAAATGTGTTTCTCGGTGGATTTAAGTTCGGCTACTAATAATTTCCATCATAAGTCATAGGAACTCGTCCTAAATGATCTGTGATCCAGTTAGGGGCAAAATTGATTGAACATGCTCAGCTGAGATAGTGATCTAGCTTATTGATGCTGTTGATATATTCTGGTAAACTGGTCTTCTTTTACATTGAAATATTCACGTTTTATGCTGTTGTTGGGCGTATAAGATATAGCATACAACATTTATTACACCGAGAAATTAATCATTGAGAAGATTTTCGACCCAACATATTGATATAAGGCATTTTGTCGGACTGACATGACTGCACAACCCTACTATGGCACCGCGTAACGGATTTCAATAAATATGTCTATAATACTTTTGCTGCAGATCTATGGATCATTTTTGGTCAGGTGTTTTTATATTCAGACAACATCTCTCATAGCAAAGGCAGTTAAAGTCTACTTTCTTCTTTAAATTCCTGTTTCAAATCAGTGGACTTTCGTGTAGAATTTACAAGAATTTGTATTCGGTGGTAGGTCACTTTTAATGCACCTGACTTAGTAAAATGTTATGATAATGTCGGGTGTGTTGCAGAAAGTAATAATTTAATTGGGCATATATGAAATAAAAGAGTGAGTATTCCAAGTTGGGAGGTTTCGTCTCTATTGGAATTAGCTCGAACCACAACTACTTTCTTGTTCAACCAGTTACAGGTCAAAACAATAATGTGGCCTGTCGTTGAAATTGTCAGTTGCCGTCACGCACGTTTTGTAATAGCCAGTATTCAAGGAATCAAGTTAATTGTGCCTGTGGTCTTATTTCTACTGCCGGAAAGCTTTGTCCACTTTTGCATGATGAATTGGTTAATCGCCCTGCATTGCAAACTGTCCCTGTATTTACTGCTTATTCAGCGTTAACGGGTCTACTCCATAATATGTTTAGCTTTCAGTGCACGATTTTTCCCATACGATATGCTTAATAGAAATAGGATTCTTTATATTGACTATTTTGTGACATGATATTGTGTGTTACCTTTAAAGATGAGGGAAGAAATCTTGCAGACCTAATAAATACGACTACGAACTTGTTTCGGGTCTGGGGTCCAGAAGAGTCTGTTCGCCATCACATCATTGTGGCCTATGTTCATGTGTCGTGTGTACTGGAATGCTGCATTCCGGTTGTATTACTGGTATAAAATCATCAGATCAAGCTGGACTCCTGCAACCGATGACCAGTGGCTCTTTCGTTTTGCAAACTTGCGTCGCGTGAATATGTTACGACATTGATTGGAGTTTTGCAATTGGGTCTAACATAAACACGTTTTATTATCTTGTGGTGACTGCTGCCTTTTTTCCAAATTTTCAATGGAATAGGTTAAATCATATGACTGCTTATACTGCTTTTCAAAATGTAAGTTTTGTTGTTTGTTTGCCTTGCAAAACTTTTATTTGTGGTTCATTGTGTGCGCCTATGGCACAAACCTACGAATTAAGCTTTGAATGGCACCTTTACCTTTAACTATTTTAAGTGCGTTGAGTAGCATATTTTTTTTTTCATTTTGAATGCGCCTATAGCACAAACCTATGAATTAAGCTTTGAATGGCACCTTTACCTTCAACTATTTTAAGTGCCTTGATTAGCATAATTTTTTTCATTTTGAATGCGCCTAAAGCACAAACCTATGAATTAAGCTTTGAATGGCACCTTTACCTTTAACTATTTTAAGTGCCTTGATTAGCATATTTTTTTTTCATTTTGAATGCGCCTATAGCACAAATCTATGAATGGAAGTTCGAAGGGGAACTTCTGCCTTAAAAAGTTTTAGATATACATATAAATTTTTCAAGTGCCCCTAATTAGCATGGATTAAAATTCTGCAACCTTTTTTTCTGGTTCAATGGATGCGCCTATTTTACAAACCTATAAATTAAATTGGAATGGTACCTCTACCTTCAATACTTTTGAAGATATTGAACATTTGAAATTTCAAATGACCATAACTTGCATAATTTTCGACATGGTGATTATTCCAAACCAGGTGTTTTTTTCATTACAAGGTCAATCACCATGCCACTTTTGGTGCTTTTTGGAATAGTAGTGTCCGAGAAATAGTAAGGACAAAATTCACAAGTAGATAAAGAAACTGGAGAAATTTGATTTGCTTGTCAGCAAATCTGCCTATGTGGCATGCAAACTTTTAAAGATTGCGTATTCAGTATGCATGTATCTAACTTCTGCTGCGATATTTTTATCGAACTTTTCATTAGACACATAAACAATTGAGCTCTGTTGCAAACTTATAAATTGAAGTTGTAATGGTACCTTTGTCTATCATAGTTCTGAGGTTATTTAAGATTTTAAGTGTGTGTATTTGCCTAATTTGCATAAATCAAACTTCTACAACTTTGATTCATGGTTGACTGGATGCAGCTTTCTCCCAAGCCTAACAATTGAAGTTAGAATGGCACCTCTATATATGACAATTTTGACGTTGAATATTCAAGATTTACACTTTGTGAATTTGCCCAATTTGCATAAATTTGAATGCTACAACTTTGCTTGATATTTCATTGGCTGCAGCTATGTCACCACCCTTTGAATTGAAGTAGGAACGGAACCTCTATCTGTAATAGTTGTGAAGTTGTTTCAGATTTAAATTTTGTGTATTCTCCTAATTTACATAAATTGCTATTCTACAACTTTTGGTAATGATCAATTGGACGCGCCTAAAGCAGAAACCCGTTGAAGATTTTCAAAGTGTGAATGGCGACCTCTTGCTTTATTTTTCAAATGCCCTGATTTGCTTAGATTATAATCCTCCAACTTTCGTTTGGGGTTCAAGGTAACACAAACTTATATATTGAAGTTGGAATGACACTTCTACCTATAATAGGTTTGAAGGTATTAAACATTTACACTTTTCAAGTGCTCCTAATTTGCATAAATTAATGTTCTACACCTTTTGCCTGTGGTTCATTGGATGCGCCTATAACACAAACCTACAAATTGTCTTTGGAATGGCATCTCTACGTACAATAGTTTTTGAAGATATTCAACATTTAAAATTTTCAAGTGCCCCTAATTAGCATAAACTATTATTATACAACTTTTACATGTTGTTCATTGGATGCGCCCATAATACAAACCTATGAATTAAAGTTGGAATCGTACCTCTATCTTCAATACTTTTAAAGATATTGAGCATTAAAAATTTCATATGGCCACAATTTGCCTAATTTTCAAGATGACGACTATTCCAAGTCAGTTACCTTATTCCACTGTTAGGTCCATAACCATGCCAAGTTTGGTACTTTTTGAAACAATCGTGTTGGAGAAAACTGAGGACAAATTCACACGGAAATAGTTAAAGAAAGAAAGAATATATTTGAGGGAAAACAAAAAGTCTGTGTTTGCACATAGCCTTAACTAGGAAAGTAAGTAAGATTTATTGTGGTTCCTTGAAAATTAATAGCATTTTAAACTGTTTTAATTTTTGTCATGATCAATTGTATCTTGACCACAATCTTTTGAATTGAAATTGCCTCGTAGTCTTTAATATTTTTCAAGTGATGAACATAATACATATATACATATATATATATATACATATATATATATATATATGCATATATATGTGTGTGTGTGTGTGTGTGTGTGTGTAATAAAGAGAGACAGGGCAAAAGAAAGGAAGAAAGAATTATAGAAAGAAAGAATGTCTATGTTTGCAGACAGGCATTGAAGAAACAGAACTGATCAAAAACTAGAGTACCTATGAAGGATAGGTCTCATAATGCAGGTTGCAAGAAAAAGAGAAACATCAAGAGTCTGCCACTGGAGGCTTCGGCAAATCAACAACATGACCCTGACTTACACGTTTTACACACCAGTTCTGTGATTATAAAATCTATAAAGTTGTCAAAACACACTCATTGTGGACTGGAAGATAGTGGTCAAATCAACTCTCTCTCATTTCTTGGTAATTTGTGATGCGGATATCACATTACAGGCCTATACCCAGAGATGCAATAGTCTCTTGCGATCCAGCCTTTCAAGCAGACAAGTCAACTATACTGTGAATAGTAAGTTGCCTAGGAGATAGGTTCCTATTGTGCAAGCTAATTTATTAAGGGTGCAATATGGTTGCATAACAGGATGGAAGTAGATAACACTGACCAGCTTGTACAGTGGTGGTAGAAAAGGGAGGGGGTGTGGAATCTGTATCGCGCAAAGTGTGCAAGACATTTAGTGAATTTACTAGTTCCTCAGCTTTGCTTGCGTGGCCTAGGAGTTGCCCATGAACTGGGAATGACACCTCTACCTAGAATAATTTTGAGGATATGGGAGGATATGGGACATTTTTATCAAAATTCAAAGTCTCTTATTTGAATAATTTATGAATATTAAATTATTCTAAACCAGAAGAGGGATTTCAATGATAGGGCTATGGCCATGCAACAGCTCAGATTTCTAGCAATAGCAATCTCCGAGAAAAGCTGCGGACAAGACGTAGGCGGCGGAAAGAAAGAGAGAATTTTGAGGTAACAGTTTGCGTGTTGGCACACATACATACATACATACATACATACATACATACATACATACATACATACATACATACATACATACATACATACATACATACATACATACAAACATATATAAATACATAAATAAATAAATAAATAAATAAATAAATAAATAAATAAATAAATAAATAAATAAATAAACAAATAAATAAATAAACAAACAAATAAATAAATAAAGAGACAAACAAATAAATAAATAAATAAATAAAGTATTTGAGGAATACAAAAAGCCTGTGTTCTCACACAGACTTAACAAATCAAAAATATTTTGAAAAACAGTATGTCTGTGCTAGCAAACCGACATAATTATGTGAATGCACATATCAAATTGTCCACATTGTGCTCCTGACTCAGAGCTGACTTTCAGTTGTCTATGGAGAAAAAAAGTCGCATACTGCATGCGTTTACACCTAAACAACACCTTTCATCACCCTCGGTCGACATGTGATCCTATCACATGTAAAATGGGTCAAAACGATCATTGATTACGCTGTTTACTAACCATTTATGTCAGTCAAAGGGCTTTATTGACTGTGCCATTAAACGTATACACTGCACTTAGCAATACATCACTGACAAAAATACATGTAGAGAAACAGACTCACCACAACATCACTGTTTACAAATAAAAGAACATATTGATACAAACAACACATTACAGCCAATTAGCCACCATTATATGTAATTTAAAATGATAAACACTTTTAAACAGGTAAATAATACACACACAGAATATGAAATAATAAACGAATGAATGTATAGACACACAAGTAATTACAAAAAGCCGTACACAGAGAAATAAACGAAGACTTCAAGTGACATTTAGGTCAATGAGTAGTTAAAACTGATTGGAACACACAGAGCTTTACGTCCTAAAACGTACTTTTTCATAAATTCTAAAGATTTTGATTATTGTATGGTATTTGACACACAAAAATGTCTGGACATTTTTAATGGAATAATCAGGAGGACAGGAACGTTGAATTTTGGTTAGGCATGTCTGCTTACCGCATTCACTGTAAAGACTGTAGCATTTGATATGTAATCGATGTGATAGATTCCGCTTTTTGAACCTTTGGAGATTTCTGTGTTGTGTTTCCATTGGTCGCGAAAGATCTGTCGTCTATTGTTCCTTACAATAAATATCAGGTTTTTTTAGCAATAATCTGTACTGTATACACTGGTCTAGGCTTTTTCTCCCTCTTTCAAATGAGTTCCAGCAGCAGCCCGAGTACATCCGCACGCAATGTTAAACACCCTTCCCCGTGTGTGAGCAAATTTGTATGTTAAGTTCACTCTTTCAGTGTAAAGTTTTGGCTGAATTAACAGCATTTTCCGACCATTATTATGCTTTTTATGGTCTCTGCAACTGTAGGCATGCATGTCCTTGAATGAAAGGTCGGTTCATAAATCATGTGAATGTAGTATCGTAATATCCATTCAGAGCACATCGGTTTTTGTCTGAAAATTGAACTTTGCCGTGAAAGAGGTGACACCCCCCCCCCACGACATGGCTCTAACTCTGAGCCTCATCTTCATTTTTATCACCTGCAGTTTGGTGTCGGTTTATTTTCTGAGCAGATTGAGCTGCATATTCACACACACACACACACACACACACACACACACACACACACACACACACACACATATATATATATATATATATACATATATGTATATATATACATATATATACATACATATATACATATATATATATAATTTATATATATGTGTGTGTATATAAGTAATGTATATATAATCGTGTATATATAGGATGCTGCCTTCTCTCCGTAAAGTTACTGACTTTATTCGGAATATTACTTGAATGTTCCTTTCATACTGCACGTTCGTTGAGGGTGGGAAAGGGGTTTCCCGTACTAGCGTACTGGGGCTTTTTATTTACCGTACTGGCGTACTGGAAGCCCTCTTATTTTACGACTATCCAAAATTTTGAAAGATTTTTATTTTCGGTACTATGTACCCTAGAAAAATAATTACCTGTACCAGCGTACTGACCCCCCCCCCCTCCACACCCCCTTCTTCGTTCTCCTGCATTCGAAAAAAAAATCTAAATCCGCCTCCCCGGGACAAAATCTTACTGGGAAGGTGGATTTTTCCGTTATTTTTATTGAGCTGTTTCCTCCTGTATAAGCAGACCAACCTCCGTATTATCTTTACTACACTTGAGTAGAACGGAGAAAAACATAGAGCTCCGTCTGTTCAGCAGAAAAATTCGCTAGGTTTTGCTTTTAAATATTTTGCAGCCTATGTAAACTTTACGCCAGAATGTTTACCTTGAAATCTGAGACGAAGCATCCATGTAGTTTGTTCGGTATCACGTTCAGAAGTGTGAAATATGAATGGCGCATTCGATTTAATTTTGCGGTAAGAATGAATAAATTGAATCTTTTCTATTGTATTTTATTCATATATTACTTCAGAAAAATGTTTGTTGAAGTCTGAACAAATACAGATTGAAGTTCGAACGTGGAGTGGAGTGCAAAAAGAAACACGAAATTTAGTCAACTTGTTATTAGGCAACTGTGTGGTGATCTGTATTATGAAACGCTACGTTCTTTCTCAGTTCGCATTTTTAGTTCAACAGCGCTCGTTGGATCGAAATGGACTGTTCAGACTGGCCACGAATAGTTCTACGCTTGACTAGAATGTAGTAGAAGGTTCTCTTGGTCTGATGCTCATGCTGGCTCAATCAATTTTGAAAGAAACGTTTACCAAAAATATCTTACATTCATAGCTCTTTGCATTATGATGCTTACATGTATCAATGGATAAATACATCCTACAAGCCAACAGCGTTGATCAACAATACCACAAACCTGGTCAAAGTGTGTCTGGTTTTGAACTCCTTGCGGCAACATGTTATAAATATGATTTAGGTGCAAGTGGGCCTCTAAGGAGTGATGGTAAATGGTATACCCTTTTGATTTATCTGAAATCTATTAAAATTTTGGCGATGTCACACGAAATGAATGATACTTGAACCAATACAAACAAACAAAAGTGGTCAGTTACATTCAAGCAGACGAGAAATAGCAGAGAGCGTCTCTTACCGTACTTAATGTCTTGTAGAACACAGTTTTCAATTTTTCTGTTGATGTTTTCTCTTCTGTTGTACAAACAAAACATTTAGCGAATACAAATATAACTAGAAAACAAGATTTTCCTCAAAACAAATCTGTCTGTGTGCCTACAGAAGTTGTAAATATTAAATGCGACAAATTTGTCCGTTGGTACTTATCTTTCCACTAAGCTTATGGCTAGATGAAAACTTCAGAGTCCAAATGACCTTGACTTTTTACCTTTGGAGGTCACACATAAATTACAAAAATATGCAGTGTTGCAATATCTACAATTGGAGCGGACATGACTGAAATTGAATGAAAATTGACCAAGTTATGGTGAGATGAGAATTCAAAGGCCCAATTGACCTTTACAGGCAAATTTGTCCGACATTTCATTTAAAAACTATTATACTTGGACCTCCAAATTTGGCATGATTATACACCCATACAGGAACTCCTGAGTTTTTGTGCAGAGGTTCAACGGTATAGAAAATTATGCAAATTGGGACCATTTGAAAATTTAAATCTTGAATATCTACAAAACTTTTGTAGGTAAAGGTAACCAATCCAAATTTAATATGTAGGTTTGCAACACTGCACATTTGTATAATTTACTTGTGACCTCTAAAGGTCAAAAAACAAGTTCATTTGGACCTTTGAAATTTCATCCAGCCATAACGTAGTATTTTTTTCCAATTTTAATCATGTTGAACCCAAATTGTAGGTATTGCAACACTGCATACTTTTGTAGTCAACATGTAACCTCTAAAAGTCAAAAGTCAATGCCATTTGGGCCTTTGAAATTTTCATCTAGCCATAACTTGGTCACTTTTCATCTGACTTGGTGCATGTCGAACTCGACTTGCAGGTATTACAACATTGCACATTTTAGTAATTAACAGCTGACCTCTAAAAGTCAAAGGTCAATGTGATTTAAACCTTTGAATTTTCATCTAGCCATAACTTTGTCAATTTTCATCCATTTTCAGTTATTGTGGGCTCAACATGTAGGTATTGCAACAATGCATATTTTTGTAAGTAACGTGTAATCTCTATAGGTCAACGCTCAAGGTGATTTGAACCTTTGTAATTTTCACCTAGCCATATTTACAACTTTTGAAGGCAAACAGACAGATTTGCTCCGAAGTAAATCTTCTCTTCTAGTTTTAATGATGATTTTTACTTCGAGGGTCCTATCAGAAGTAAAATACTCCATTCAATGGTGAGCACAAAATAAAAAAGTAATATATGTCACATATTGTTTTTAAGATGATCCTTGTCTAACACGCAAAGATGTTTCTTTTTGAGAGAAGACTTGCTTCATATTTAAATTGGGATAGCTGGATCCGATCCCAGACACTACAACCCGTTACTTCACTTTCTGCGGTTTACAGCTGCAACGATCCGCTTAGTGCTGGGAGCCAAACGCTGCACTTGGATCAGGACAGACACGTCTCATTGGTCTTCATTATGTCTGTGTGCCAACACAGGCATACTGTTTTTCTCGGAATTCTTTCTTGCTTTTTATTTTCTTCTTTCTTTCTTTATGTCTGTGTGCCAACACAGACATACTGTTATTCTAGAAATTCCTTTTATTACCTTTTTTTCTTACTTTCTTTCTTTACAGACAAATTTGTCCGACATTTCATTTTGAAAACTATTGTGCACAGAAACTCCAAGCTTGGCATGATCATACCTGCATGCATGAAGTCTTCGAAAATTGTGCAAATTAGGGCCATTTGAAAACTTAAATTTTGAATACATGAAGCCTTCCGTTTTCGTAAAGAGGCTTGACGCTTTTGAAAATTATGCAAATAAGTACCATTTGAAAGTTTATTCTTGAACATCTTCAAAACTCTTATAGGTACAAGACCCCAATCCAACTTCAATTCATAGGTTTGTAACACTGCACATTTTTAAAAATTTATATGTGGCCTCTAAAGGTCAAAGGTTAATGTTGTTTGGTCATTTGAAATGTATCTTTTAGCCATAACTCGGTCAATTTTTATCCGTTTTTTACCATAGTGGGCTCAGGTTATAGACACTGTGAGACTCCACATTTTTGTAAGACTCATGTGAGAGTACCTTATAGTTACAGAGAGAGAGAGAGAGAGAGAGAGAGAGAGAGAGAGAGAGAGAGAGAGAGAGAGAGAGAAAGAGAGAGAGAAAGAGAGAGAGAGAGAGAGAGAGAGATTGGTTACCTTTTTATATTTTAATTGTGGTAATTCTTACAGAGACTAGAGTATTTTGACACAAGCCAATGTGAACTGATTAAATCCAACCGTGGTTCTCTCCACTGCACATATGTATGTTCAGTTGCAGTGACGTTCACATTTATTTCGTGTCCTCTCTTGCTTTAGGGATATTGGATTTATATAAACATTTTAGCTTGGGGTACAAATGAGTTGTTTTCATGATTTTAAAATTTGTGCAATTTACCTCAACAAACAAGACGAGGAAGTTTACGTACTGATTGGATCATTCAATGGCTTAATGATTTCCTTTCAAAATGGTAATATTGGTTTATGGCGTTTACTGACGATATTTGTTGTAAATATGAATATCAACATTTCACCTAAAATGGCCTCTGTTTATTGCTTCATAATCTGGACCTCAAGATCACAGATTTTCTCTTATGTTCCGAAAAATGTATTTTACAACTAAACATCAGCAATAAATTTTTCTACCAAATGCCTTTATCAACAAATATCAGTCATGACAAGTGTAAAGTAAGAAGCAGTTCAATATGTCCTGTACCCTGGAGTCTCTCTGCCACAAATTCATTTCCGAGTGTAAATTGCCGTAAATGTGCGCAATTTTCGAAAGTTCATAAATTCGCTATTTCACCAGCAAAACATTGGTGTTCTCAAATACATAACAGATCCCAGATCCCCGCAGGTTGATGCGTATGGTTTTTATGCAAATATTGGTGCTCTGTAGCTAGAGATAAAGCAATAAAACTAATCGATTAGAATTTCGCATTACTTTTAAATTCGTGGACTAAATTCAAGTACGAAAGATCAGAAAAACAAATGAAATTACCGCAAACATGGTGCAAGTTTGCCACACAGTGTCAGCAAACACAAAATTAATATATCCGCATGCAGTCGCTGCTACATTCCCTCTTTGACACATTCAAAATACTCCTTTATTTATGATGATGATGAGACATGACGCGGTATTCTGGTGTAATTGTTGCACAAATATTAGCATTCTGTATCCAGATGTGAGAGTCGACTTTGGCCGTTCAGTGTACACAGAAGCCATTTGTTCACGTTGTCACAGGGACATAATTAACAGCTAGTAATAGCAGAGCCTGTATCCACATAGCTTTCCCGCTCAGTAAGCAGACCCGGACGGGTGCAATCAGGCAGAGACGATTGGTAATTGTTACACTGTGCGGCACTTCCCCGTCTATTCTCCTCAATATCCGGCAGTTTTGCCATTCCATCTATTGATACATGATCATAATTTCATAATATGCAGTTGTGTTATTACTTGGGTCAAAAGAGGACGGTTTAAGCAATAAATATAGATAGAACTCGATTCTTTGCTAATTTGAACTCACCGGGGAGTATTTCACATAAAGCGCCATCAACGTGGCTCATATCGGCTTGACACTGCACAGAAAAGCCTGTTCTGTGGGCATAAAAGAGAAAAATTTTGAATGGTCGTGAGAAATTATTACAAGCGTAATCATGGAAAGGCTAAGGTCAAGACTCATAGTGCTTCTTGTCTCAAGAAAAACTAATTGCGCGGGAGTGAGGATGAGGGCGCGAAATTGCCATTAATTTTGGTGAAAAAATTCTTGTTATAGATTAACATCAAAAGTCTTGGAGATACGGTCCGCATTGAACAAAACGAGATGTATTATTATTTTAGAGCTTGTAAAAATTAGTACAATCATAATTGATCAATAGAGTTTAAATATAGCTTACTGTTTGAGGTATGATTCTTTAAGCTCAGATAAGCGTACTAAAGTAAACATTTAAAGAAAATGATTTATACTTGGACTTTTCTTATCACAATTTTTAGTAAGTTACCTTTAAGCAAATATACAACAAAGACAGCTTATATACAAAACACGCACATGTATACATACATACATACATACATACATACATACATACATACATACATACATACATTCATATACACAAATGTAGAGAGGCAAACAGCAATATTTTACGTTTTAGTAATTACAATTATGACAGTGCGCTTATGGCTATCTTTAAATGTCGGTTTTTCCAGCAATCTCGCTAATGATCACATAAAAGAGGCTGCATACCACACCGCGTAGTTATTGATGACACAGCGTTTTATCTATCAAATCCTGGACATTCACACGTGCATATCCTTGTACATAAAACAAAAAACTAAGAATCTGTTCTATGTTGACTTATGGACTTGACAAAAGTGAGCCAACAGAGAGCGTGTATAAAGTGTTGAGATAAAGACGTCCTGAACCCTCTCTGCATCTCGTGTGTTTGCTTCGTCATACGTAACTTCAAGTGCTGTAAGCAGGAGCTTCATGAACATTAAGGGCCATTATTTCTAATGATCTAAACTGAGGTATTTGTTTCCTGCGACTGTTAACGTATAATTGTAAAATGCAGATGGAATGTCAAACGAACATGATACCATTCATTGTAATTTAGGAGAAACGGTGAAGACTGAATCACATATTTATTGTGACATATATACAAGAACCACCCTGTTTCTCTATATACTACAAAACGTGCGCTTTAGTTAAAAGCGTTTCTTTTTTACGGGCGACAAGATACATTCCATGTGTCCTACATAATCATATATATACATATATGCCAAACGCGTTGGCTGTCAAAGTCAATATGTTAGCACGCTTGAAGCCCAGTCAGTCAAGTGACATGCTCTATGTTGTGACAAAATAATTAGCAAAAATTGAGCAAGGTTCGTACGGGGGCTGAAAGTTGGCATGTCCATATTGCTGCACCAATTCAAACTCTGAAACGAGGCGCTAAGTCACAAGCAGGTGACAGGAATCACCTGGGTATGGGACTATAATTACTGCCGCCCTGTGACCTGGGATAATATCTTCAAAGACCACGATGACGTGCAAAGTTGAAAAATTGAACTCTCCTCAAAATCCGCTGGACCAGAAAAGGGTTGTTTAAAATGAAGTCTGGATGCTGATAAAGAATGGTCCTAATGTGTCGTTCCCTGTCCACTGTTGAAGTTCAGTTTGGCGAACTTGTTAGCAACAATGGAAGAAAACACAAACGGGACTTACATAAAAGGGAAGTGACAAGTCTTTTGAATGTAATAGAAGAGACAGGATCGAAAACATGCAAACCGTATGTTGCCAATTAATTCAGAACTTAATGAAACTTCTGTCATAAACATTAAATTTAGTTTATTACGATAATTCATAATGACTTCGTATGCCACAAAGAACACTGTGATATTTGACTAGGGATAAGTAGTTACTCCTTTATGCTTAATCATGAACATTGGTTTTTTTTACTGTGGTGATTTATAATGACTTGCTATGTCATAAGGAAAACTGTGATCTCAAACTAGGGGAAAGTAGCCGCTTTTTCATCAGGTATATAAATAACGTGCAAATAATAATGCAGAATTATAGGGCATTCTGAACGGTTCTAGTGATCTTACCTGTGTAGCCGAGGATTTATGTGGACTCCAACATGACTGTTTGATTGTCTGTACTAGATGTTGCAGAGATTGTGTTGGAGTCAATCCTTCAAGTTATATATTTCACTTTGCTCTTCAGATTGAAGAGGAAGGAAATCGCATGATGTACCCTGCCATGGATATATTTCTGCCATTAATTTGACATGTGAACAGCTTTATACAGTACATAGATTTCAAACCATATTTGATTCATTTCAAATGCATAAATAATCAGACCTAAAGTGTGGAAAGTCATCCCAATTTTTTCAAATTCACATCATACCCAAAGACGCCCACAACAAGACAGATACCGACACAAACACGCACGCATGCATCTCATTCAGAAAAGTAGATACAAAATCAAAGAAGTTGCTTCCAGGTTTTTTCCTTAGTTTATTATACATTATTGATATATGCTTATAAAAGCACTGAGCTATGTAAGATCTGGCGGTTGCCTTTTGGAGCCACGTATGACGTTCACGCTGTGGATCCATGTTACTGCACATTCAGTGTCCAGGGTCTTGCAAGTGAACCAATCCAACTTATGTCACTTTGTTTAAAAGAAAAATCACGACAGAGGGCTTGATTGAAGTTTTCAATTGTTTTGCTCCATTTCACATGACGTCCTTTTCTGTAGCTATATTTCAAACTGCTTAAAAAGTTAAACTGCCTTGTTTCACATTGAGAATGATGTGGGTAAAACGCAATAGAAAACTTTTGGGGATTACAGGAGATTATTTTCACCGTTTCCGGCAATGATTCCATTAATAAGCAGGGCAAATTACAATTTTATACATTAAAATTAGTTTTGTTTGTCCCTGCATTCAGTCACAGTTTTCCATGTAGGCCTAGTTTCTTAATATAAAATACAATGATGCTGAAATCTATAGGTGGCACTGTGACCACTCAGGCTTCTGCGTACGGCATTTTGTGGGTCATTTCATCAGCTCCTGTGGCAATACACCCGGGCAATATACATAACTCTCTTTCTGTACATTTAATGTGGGCAAATAAAGGAAAACTACAGACTTTGCAGCGATCATCTAGTCACTATGAACTACCAGCTTCACAAAGTACACACCATCCTCATGGCTTTTGTTGTTGTCGTCTTAAGAGCCGAAGCAGATCGGATTTACCGATGGCGTACAAGACTTAGTCTAAGTTGTTTGTGTTCATAAACATTAGCAGCGATAACCGCCAGTTCCTATACCAATTCTCGGTGACTTCGCACACCCTGACGTTTCCTACTGAGGAACACTTCTTGGTTTTAACTGGGTTCAATGTAGATTTGGCGTGGTCTCCAAGCAAAAATGACACATGGATAAGGCGTACAAGCTTCCACGCAATTCGTCCCGCTCACCGCCCTTCAGCCATACGATTTTGAGAGAACGACAGACCCCGACCAAACGGGGAAGCTGAATCGCTGCTTGAAAATAAATCTAACAGAAGTTACGAAAAAAAATGATAATAAATAAACCTAATGAACTACTTTATGCTTGTGTTAGAAAAAAAATTACGCCTGCCAAATCATGAATAGTTTGTAGCGACTTAAATGATGAATATGTACAAAATAAGGTTGTTGACACACTGATTAGTGTCTGTGGCCTGGGAGATGGATGTATGTTCCATCTATATTTTTTAGCTGTGTCCGCTTTTCTTTTCACCCAAATATCTGAGAAACTTAAGTTATTGATTATGCTTGATTAGCACACAAAAGTTTACTTTACGCAACTGCCAACTGTTCGAAATCGACAAGATTCAAAATGCGCGATGCTGTCATTGCCAGCACTGCAGATAGAAGTCGGTTCCCCCTGGCCATGGAATGAGATTTCACCCATGTCTGTGACTCACTTGAACGCCACGGAAACTCTATTGCCATAAACCAGTCACAATTATTAGACTATCTGTACCGTCGTGGTGACGTCCACTTCTCTGAGTGTGTCCTGATATTAATGTACCGTCCGGTTGTGTTTGAATCTACACTCGCTTATCATCACTGGACTGTATGTATGTATGTATGTATGTATGTATGTATGTATGTATGTATGTATCTATCTATCTGTCTGTCTGTCTGTCTGTCTGCCTGTCTGTATATCTTTCTATTTACTTGTTTGTTATTTTATTTTTCGGATGAGGGGTTCATATAGGCTAGAGGTATATCAGGATTTGAACATAACATAATGAAAAGGAAAGTGGGTCATATTTGGGGCAGCATAGCTGTTTTTATTCATCAAAAAGATTTTAATAAAATTTGCTTTAAAATGCCACATACCTCTTTGTCCCTAATATCACGCAAATTGACTGAAGTTAAGGTAGCTGCGGCTCATACAAATCACTTGTCATTCTTCATACACCACAAAGATCACTTGTCATATTTTACGGGGGGGGGTTGTCTTTTTTTTTTTTACAGAAGGCAAGATACTTTGCATGTATCTTAGATAAGTATAGTGAGGATAAATGTGTTGATATAAACCACAGATAGTATATCAGGGTTTTTTCTGAGGATGGTAAATCTTGCGCGGTGGCGCGGCTCCATGAATTTGTGGGGACGGCGCAACTTGCTGATCTTTGTGACACGGAGATAAACAAAGCGTGGGGGTCGGCATCCTATACGTTTTTGGAACATTATTTACAGTGAAATTGCAGGTCTGTAAACAGTTCATTTCACTCTGTCAGCACCCCTATTTTAACTCCTTGTAAAGATGAGCAGCAGCTCTTACTCTGCATACCGTTTTGAAGCAATTAAGCTGCGTCTTCCACTGATTTCCCGCCTTAACTACTGTCAAGCATGCGTAGTAGACTTCGAATTGAATGTGCTTGGCACACAGCCTCGTTTGTGGTTTTCCGTATCAAGCATCATTCACTGCAAGTATGCAGTTGAAGACGCTGTTCCTGGGTATACGAGCAATTAGAACCACAGGACTCGGCGTCATAGTTTGACAGCGTTGCCTTTGACTATTTCATAAAATGTCATGAAATAGATAAAAAATGAACTTATATTCTCCTTACGATTTAAGATAGCAAAACAAATTAACACCACTTAAATCTGGCTTCCATAGAAAATAGAAAAGACATCGGGTTGAGAATCTGGTATCTAATTTATCGTATCGACAAAACCAAGGTTTCCAGTGGTATCGGTTACAACGTAATAACGTATTTTGTGCAGCCCTGTTTTGTCTGCTGTGGAACTCCCCTGAACTGGAAACAATGTTTGCTCTATAGACATGGCCCTTTGGATTCAGTAACTGTATCAAGGTTTGAAATATTTGGTGAGGTTTGTGTTCAGAAGAATCTTAGATTTTATGCATAATGACATGATTGCTCTTGGAAGGTCGTTGTTTAAAACAAAGTAAGCATACGGACATCTGATCATGAAGAATTAGGAATCAGCGCACTAAGCCTCAGCATCCTTTCTATTGTTTGCAACAGGCCTTAATTCATGAGCACTTTCTTGGAGGACGAGTCTTTTGCCTCCCCACCCCCACCCCCATCCCCCTTTCTCTAGGGGGTAAATTACCGCCCATCTTTGCAGAATTTACTGGGTTTGTACGAGATGTTGTACAGATGTGTATTTTTCATGGCTATGTGTTCTAAAGCAGAAAGACAGAAATTATTTAAATTTACGCAATCTGATTAGCAGAATAGGATATTGCCATACATAAAAACACATCATATGAGGGTAATTTTAGATCCTCTGCAATTCCCCGTGAATGTTCATAGCCTAATACTATTGCATTGCCATGTTTATAAATTAGAAAAAAATATAACTCTTTAGAAGGTTGTGTCTTTACTTTCCAGACGAGCATAAGTTTTCCAGCATGACCATGTCCAAGTATTTGAACTTCCTGGACCAACGCAAAAGCATTTAATGTAAATTTACTTTATTCTGACGTAGTTTTTTATTCGCTTATCACGTAAACAGTGCGAAATCGTGAGGTAAAAAAAGAAAGGTTATCTGTACGATTGACATTACATTAGATGCTCAATATTATATGTAGTTAATGTTGAGGGGCTTTATGGAAATTGTTCAGGTGGGTGGATCCCTGTCACAGATGTGAACCCGGAATATTCTGTCTATTGTTGATTTTGTGCTTATTCAGTGGCCTGTTTTGTGTAATCCAAAACAAATACCGATAATCCATACCACTTTTTACTTCTTTTCTGGTTTAGTCTTTTACCACCTGGGGTCAACCTAAGCCTTGAAGAAGTACGGTTTTCTTATCAGTTTCACTGCAGATTTGTATTTCATTTTTAAAATTTTATTACCTTCGTAATTTTCACTTGGCCATATGCGCCACTAAAATGCTAGTTGTCTGCTTAACGCCGACTTTTGCTTCCTCAGAAGGTGCATGACCACGACGCCCTGCAAAGAATCTGATGTTAAGGTAAACAAAAAAAAAACTAAACAAACCAAACAAAAAATCCTCTGCTGCGCACTTTTTCATGAATTTTACGTCTCAGATAACAGCGTTAAATTTGCATTAATACTTTTTTTAATTTGTGAGCATATGGGTTCCCATTCCCAAAAATACCTTTGGTATAGTTCGTGTTGTTAAGTACAGCACCTTGGACCTGTAAATACAAAAATGTATGTATGTATGTATGTATGTATGTATGTATGTATGTATGCATGCATGCATGCATGTACGTATGTATGTATATATGTATGTATGTATGCATGTATGTATGTATGTATATATATATATATACATATGTATTGCTGTTAAAATATTTTTGCTTTCTCAAATACATACATAACATGAGGCTATGTCTCAGCAATTCAGATAATACGAAACATTGTGTCAGAGTGAAACGTTAAAGCGATGAATCAAAAATCGTTTTACTGTTGAGTCCTCCAGCCATTCTAAGCTGCAATTTCTCTAAGTAAATTTTAAATAAATTCGTTCACGTTCTTGCTAAAGATAAATGGAACAAATCTATATATACTTTTGTCATCATCATCTTCATCATCATCATCATCATCGTCGTCGTCTTTGTCGTCGTCTTTGTCGTCGTCATCATTTTGGGGTCTGGATATTTAGTTGTTTTTCCCCATTGTAGCTCGTAATCGCTGTGTCGCCTGAGAGCAGTTGAAAGTTTTGTTTGCACACAGTTTTACCACGTCTCCTGCTGACAGCTACTTACACATTCAAGTAGTTGATCTCTCATCACGCTACAATGACACATATTTGAGCTTTTGCTCATCTGATAAACCGTAAACGACATAGACACGTGTTTTTCTCTCTGTTTAACGCATGTCGTGGATTTCTTTTCATTGGTAGTAAATAATCATTCTATGATGTGTCCATTTGAGCATTCGCCATTAAGCCCGTCATGAGATGCGCCACGTGAAGATTACTGCCATATTTGTGGTGCAGATAATAAAAACGCTGTGAATTCGTTCCTTTGTTTACATTGAATCATCTTGAAACAAAAGTAATAGTAAATCTTTTATGCATCTTCCTTTTTTCTGTTCTAATGAGTCATTAAAGTTCAAGATGGTATTTCCAGTTTTGTTCGCACGTTTGTGCATCTGGACTACTTACACAGACAAACACGTGACGTTCTCGTGGGTGTATGCAAATGAGTCTCAGATGCTATAAATAAGAAATCTATGGACCCGCTACCGAATAAGAAGATGTTTTAATTTTTCATTAGTCATCTTAATCACACCTGAATGGACAGACATGGTGGTAAATGTAAATCCAAAACGTACCGTCTGACGAGAGTGAAGCCACGCTATCCAATTTAAATAGAATTGTTCATTCAGAGCGGGAAATAAATAGCATTTAAGCCAGAAGGTACATGATTTATGGCGATGAAATGTACATTTGAGACAGATCCCTCCAATTCTGACAAAATTTTCACACGGAATGACCAAAGGGAAGCCAGTTTAACCAACCACTGATATTATAAATGCACATAAAGAAAGGAAGCACAAACGGTCATGATGCCATCGTGGAAGGCACACAAACGCGTGTGTTACACTGTCCATCTGTATATTCTCTCGCGAATTGCAAACAAGCCAAATATCCATGGTAGCCACTTTTGTACATGCTCTCAGGCAAATACTACACGATATATTATTATACCACGTTAGGTATTTTTAGGTTCGTACACTTTCTAAGCATCATTGCCCATGTTTTCTGATGCAAGACCATTCATTACACAGAATACATATCTTCCAAAAATTGCCAAGCCACATGCATGAAAGAATTCTGATAAACTGAGAATTTGCCTGCTAATCAGACCAATCTCAGTGTTTTCCCCACTCCACTTGTGTAGTAGAGATAATACTTAGCTTGGTCTTTGATTAGTAGCAGTGGTTGTGGTAGCAGTAATAGCGGTAGCAGTAGTACTTGTAGTAGTGATAGCTGTAGTCCTAGTAGTAATATTGGTAGTAATAGTAGTATCGCTGTTAGAGACATAGGCTGTTTAAACAGGTATGTAGCGTGTTTCTTATATTACTACAACCTGACAATAAAGAGTAGTTATATGTTATATCTGCAGGGTATGTAATGTGTTATCCTCCAGGTGGGGACACGCAGAGAAATTGTGAAAATAAGTTGCATAATTTTGAGTTACATTTGAAGTGTAAGATTGGCAGAAAAAAGGAGAGTACTAACCTGTACTTGAATCCTGTGTTCATATAAGAGAATCGGTAGAAATAAATATACAATGGAAACCCCATAACTTCTCCACTTTTTGCTCGCACTTAAGCACCATGTTACTATGCTTTCTTCGTATGTGTACATTTTTCCTATACTTCGACACCAGGATACAGACGATAGGTATATAAAATGTATTTTGCTTACGAAATCTTGCTGCATAACATTTGTATCTCCCCTGGTAAAATGAAGGCAAGAAGAATATAAATATCTACATCTAATACATAAATACACATATGTTAATATCTTCTATTTTGTTTGGATGTTTATATATATATATATATATATATATATGTATATATATTTATATATATATATATATATGTGTGTGTGTGTGTGTGTGTGTGTGTGTGTGTGTGTGTGCTGTGTATGTAGAATTCATGTGATACTGCACGGTCAATTGAGCGCTAACTTCAGCATATTTACTTCTACAAGTTATAAGCATAGTTATTTTCATTTTATTCTGCTTGTTCTCTACACCTTTTCCAACGAAATGAAATACTTATGCAAGCGGCATAATACTCCCACACGGGCTATGTTCAACAATGAAACGAGTCTCGAAATTAGACTAGATACAAAAATGATGCGTTCCACATACCCAATTTTTACAAAGATGCGAGGAAAAATGATAATTATATTTTGCCCATGCTTACTCTGCGGGAGCAAATATTATTTGGCGATGTTCAAGGGATCAGTTTACCCAAAGTGGCACTCAGCCTGAGGCAGTCCTCAGCCACGGGTCTTGGGATAATTGTAACTTTTGTCCATGCGACCCGACATGACATGTCAGAATTACACATTTTCAAGTGAGCGCCGTCCTTCTCTGTATATGTATTCCATAAACTGGGTTGTGTTTAAACGCTTGAAAATCTCCATCGAGTGTCCGCACTTCTTCACGGTTGATTTGCAGCCCTGTCATTGTGTCCGCTCTCCTTTACGCCTGATTGACGCGGGCCGGCCCGCTGACGCTTGCGGGAGACGGGCTGAATGTCCTTTCACACAAAGTGAGGTTTGTCCAGGCGGGGAGACAAATTTATAGTGATTATAGATTCTGGCACCAGAATAATTAGTAGATAAATCGCTGTTGTTATAATCCTGTAAAAATTTCAATGAAAAGAAAATGTTATGGACTTGAGTTAATAACGCGTATCAACATTTTCCAACTATTGCGTTTTACACATTTGTTTGTTTGGAAATGGAGCACTGATTCTTAATATTGTCAGTTCTTATTCGTTTGTTATAAGAAGATCAGACCGATTATATGTACTTGGGCTGTAACACGCGTCTAGGAAGAATAAAAGGAGAACAAGATGTCAGCTCTGGTTCCCACGTTGTCGTGTTACCGTGCTTGGGGCAGAGTTACCTGCGGCGATGCGTATTCTCATCGAATGATCTTTTACCTCGGCTTTGCACAATCCCTGTGCTAACGTTAACATCTATATCTAACCAGGTGTATTAAAGTCATTGTTACTTTGTTGATACATTATGGATGCTTAATGTAGACATGGAACCCTCCAGTTAGCACACTTCATGTCGGGGACCATCATTAAGTAATTAAGAATGTTCCTTCTTGGACTAAAATTTTGGTATGTATCTTAACAGTGGGTCCCTGTTTCCTAGCAAATGCATGTGGAGATTGAAAATAAAACGTAAGGTGCCTTTGTTAGCAATAGTAAAATGGCACCAGGACATTCTTTGACCTCAAATTCAGACTTTTTTCCACATGTGGTCGAAACAAATACTACCACCAACCCCACCCCACCCCCACCCCCATGGTGGGTATTGGCCAGCGACTAGCCTACTAGATCTCATCACAATGATGATGGGTACCTGATGATGATGGTGATGAAACTTGTTTTCGGGGAGCATAGATTAAAAGTTACGATTGGGATGATGATTTAGCTTGTAAAGACAGACTCTTCAATTTGTATATTCAAGGGAAGTGGAAAATGTTGCAAAATTTAATCTCACTTGCAACAAGTATCATTATGAGGGACAAGCAATGTCCATAGTTGAAATTATGTAAAAATTTATATCAGTGAGGACTGACGAACAACGCCATACCACGTATCCACGTATAAGCTTAAGCCCAGCAAGACGTCTTGAAATACTGATTACATGTATCCATGTAGACAGTACGGAAATATAACTAATAAATGATAGTGGATGGTAACGATTGATGAGCACAATTGAGTTTCGCACTTCCATATGCACACTCACATGGGATTGAAACATCGCTGGTGGAATATGGCAAAGTTTCTAGAAATATACTTTACTGATAGACATGATAGTAATACAGCCTGTATGTTTGACCCAATATATCAGTGTACATGTACAATTAATTTCTTTGTTTACCCGTGTACATGTCTGTTAAAATACCCCTTTAGCTGTCAGTTATACTCCCTATATATCTGTTATATGTTATGTATGATGTGAATTCTTCCTGAGAAGTGTTGTAATGAGTGGATATCGTGCCTGTAGCTCTTCATTGTTGTGATGTACTTTTATGCTTTATTATGTTATAAATGTTTGCATTGTATCTCTTCACAAAATGGAATCAATAAAGATTATACATAGATACTTTCGTGGCAAATTTTGGCAGACGAACATCCGTACAGAGGCCAGCAGACATTTGAAGAGTGTAGGACCTAGTTTTATTCACAAAGACGTTCTTAAATAGTACACACACACACATACATACATGCATACATACATACATACATACACACATACATACACACATATATACATACATATATATTATATATGGATACCAAATGGCAAACGGAATTATTAAATCGTTAACACGGAGAAACAAGCTCTGAAAATGACTACTCTAGATTCCTCAGACTATAATAATGCAATACAAACTTTCATATCTGTAACAAAATTTTAAGAGGAGACATACAACAAGCTCTAAATGTTATGACTCCTGCTCATACCATATATATATATATATATATATATATATATATATATTTATATATATAAATGATATTAGAAACAAATGACTAACAATAAAGGATTACTTTAATTCAACCAAAAAATGGAACAATGGAGGTTTAAAAAAAAATGGGATACACGTGTTTGATAAAGAGTCTAGCCCAAATGGCTTCAATACATTTTTATTGAAATTGGACCAAAACTTGCAAATCAGATTAAGATCTCAATCGATAAAGAATTTCAGGATTGTCTAAGGAAATCCCTGCAAACACAAAAAAAGTCTTCCGGGCCGCCTCAAAAGAAACGGTTATTAAATTAACTGAGCATCTAAAACCAAAATCCAATCTGTGGTCTTGATGGGTTTTCAATTACATTGCTAAAACGTCAGAAATGAAACGTCTGCAAACTAATAGCATTGAAAAGTAACCAGTCACTATCAACAATAATCTTGTCAAACAATCTCAAAATTACAAGATGATTGAGCACTATTTTAAAATCACAGGCCCATTTCACTTCCACCAGCCATTTCTGAACTATTTGAAAAAGGTATTTTCCAGCAAAGACATGAACATTTTAAACACCGCAATTCAGATTATCAAAATAAACACGGATTTCGAGTTACACTCAACTGAGCCTGTCACTTTATAACTGATCGACAGAATTATGAATGATTTAGACAGAGACAAACCCCCGATTAGTATTTAATGGATTTATCCAAAGCATTCGACATCCTCGATCATAATCTACAGCTCAAGAAACTAGAATATTATGGGGTTGGAGGAACAGTCTTTAATTTACTAGTTAGTTATCTTACCAATCGTAAACAGAATGTAGAGATCGAACATACAAATTCTACATATAACTACTGTATGGGGTTCCCATAGGTTCTATCCTAGGCCCGTTATCATTCATTATTTACATCAATGATATATCATGCTTCATACTTTTTTAAAATTTATAATATCTGCAGGTGCTACTACTTTATATAGCACACCACAAACATTAATTAACCAAATTCCACTTTATCATCTTATATCAATAATGACCTAGACAAAATTGGTGTATGGCTTAAGTTTAACACCTTGTCATTAAACATCAAGAACACTAAGTTTATGGTCTTCCACACTCCAGAAAAACAAATAAATATTCCCTCATAGAAATAAGCATTACAAGAATAAACTGTTTTGATGTGTTTAATCTTTTGGAGTAAAACTATTGATAAACATCTGAACTGGAATAACCATACAAACAATATATCATGAAGAGTATCCAAAACCATAAGCATTCTAAATAAGCTGGAAAAATTCTTCCTCAGAATATCCTGTTGACAATTTACAATTCCATCGGGTGATCTCACCAAAGTTACGGCATCCTTTTCTCAGGTCACATATCAACCAAGCTTGATAAACTGCAGGAAAAAAGCAGTTAGAATTGTGACAAACTATAATTATCATGCGCATACAGAATCCATTTTCCAACGACTGAAACTTATTAAATTAGGTGACCTTTACACATGTGAACAATCTGTTGTCAGCGTAAATTCAGAACATACACATAAACTTATCTTCACAAATTCATGGTTGTAAGGCACAAAACAAACATTTTTAAAGAACGCACAGATCTTACACTTGAGAAAAATGAATACGTTATGAAATAGTAAACACGCTAATAAGGGCCAATAAGGACTCTTGAAACTGTCAAAGAAAAAACACATACTCATAGCAGACAACGCTTTTTGTCCCACATAAAAACACATTTTATAAAAAGTTACAATAACACATGTTTAATAGCAAACGTTTTTATTGGTCACCAACTAAATTGTACATAATGAAGTTATTTTAATACTGATACATTATCTCTTTTTAACATATGCCTTGTGGGTAGTCTTGATAGGAAGAATCTCTCTCCCTCCTCTCTCTCTCTCTCTCTCTCTCTCTCTCTCTCTCTCTCTCTCTCTCTCTATATATATATATATATATATATATATATATATATATATATATATATATATATATATATATATATGAGTCAACATCCACAATATATTTGTTTGATCCGGGTTTGGAATGCAAATAGAATCCACCAATGAAAGTCGTAAGTACTTGTTGAATCAAAACACAGGAAATATTTTTAATAGCGTGCAGGTTCCTCAAAAAAAAGGTTTCACGAGCACACTTAATGATAATATTCTGGTTCCTTGTTGTATAAAAGAAAATAATTCGTTTGCACAAGAACACTATTACTCAAAATTAATCATGAGTGTGTCTTACTGTTACCATTTATTATAATTAAATGTCTTTTTAACAAATTTTATACCTATAGCTTTGGAAAACTGGCTCAATACATCTGAACCCAAGAAAACACCTGAAGTGAGCCATATAAACTGATGCACACACTTAAGTGACTAAGTGAGCCATATAAACTGATGTACAGACCTTAATTGACAGTCATATTAACTGATGTACACACCGTAAAAGCCGACATGCACACCGTAAGTTCGCTATATAAACTGATTTACACACTTTCAGCATGTCATACATATACTGACATACATTCCTATAGTGAGTCGTATATTCTAAATCTGATGTGCGCACCTTAGTGAGCCATATAAATTAACGTTGCCACATTTATTCAGACCTTCAAGAACCTGCGATTAATCCCTTTGCACGGAGCGAGATGACTGTCGGTTATAAGCCTGCAAAAATCAACAGCCCACTAAGGGTTAGTTTAGTTGCCCAGGAAAAATTGATGCTCGTCATGTGCAAAAAATTCACCACCAAGAATTATTCACATATATACACTTGTTGCTGTGTCCAGCACCCGTACCTTTATATTTGATCGAAAGCTCCATTTTCCATTAAAAAATTAGAAATATGTTTCCGCGTTCTCAAAAGCAATTTTCATTTGAAATCTTGCGGATCTATGCTCAACGATTACAACAGAAGCAAAAATCTCAGAGCTGAATTGTCTTCTTTCAAGTAACGAAATATTTACTCTGTTAAAAGCTACAAAGTTTAAGTTCATTCCATCAAGAATGATAAATATCATTTGCTAGAATTGTGACATAGTTGTTGTCAAATTGCACGGAAAGGAACTTCCAGGTTTAAAGAAATTTAGAGCAAAGATCCTAGTGTGAGAAATAGCCTTTTTAAAACGAAATAGAGCTTCAGCTGCGCGTATACTCTGTCATCAAATGTGCAAATTGCAGGGACATTGCACTTTATGATGCACAAAGAGGAATTTCTAGGTTTAAAGAAATTTGGAGTAACCACACACACACACACACACACACACACACACACATATATATATATATATATATATAATATCGACTGCTCTATTAATATGTGTATATTCTTCAGCAACATATTAGGATTTCCTAGTGTAAGAAATAGCCAATCGAAAGGAAATAGAGCAAAAAGTACACTGAGTAATCAACCTTGCATTCTTAACCATTGTTAAATGCCTCCTTCCTGTTCTGAGAAATATTTTCTATCAGACTGATTTATTTTCTAATTGACTTAGTGAACATCAGCGTATTTCCGTTGGTATCACTGTTAATACCACTGACTTGTTGTTGAAATGGACTTAGGTGTGATTTGTTTGCGTCCACTTATACAACATTTGACACAAATAGGAAACTGCCGAAACGCTGCCCTTTGATAGTAGCAACGGGTATTCCCGGGTAGGATATTGTCAGTTTCTCAAACTATTCGTCGGTACAGTCATTTGGTTCCAAGAAGTTTTAGACCAACGAAATGAACATGTCAGTTTTCATGACACTGCGAGTGTATCTACTTTATTTGCATCAATAGTCCCCAATTCTTTGCATATACAATGAAACATCCCAAAGCTAAATGCTGTTGGGACCGAAAAAAATGTTCGGCTGAGAGAGATGTTCGGCTCTAAGGGATTATTACAGTGTTCAAAAAGTTAGGACCGGGAAAGGGCATCAATCTTATAGAGGTTTCTAGCTTAGGGATGTATTCCGCTACCGAGGTTTTGCTGTATTTTCAACTTTCAGCTTGGCAGAACTTTGATTTTGTTAAACCAAGAAAAGTTATGTGTCTTGATATTGTGCACTGTTTCACACGCGGAACGCTACCATTTCAGACACATGGCAAATTACATGGTGCGATGATATATCGTAAAATTTTACATCCAATTTGTCAATTTTTTAACGACTAGATTACCTGGCTTCATAAAGACTATTTTTTGCGAGCTTTACAGAGCTACACGGAACCAGTGTGGATACAGTGGTGCCTTCTTTATGCGGCCATTTTTGTGCCACAAAAAGTGACCACATGCTGCAAGTGACTGATCACGACTAGTAAATTAACGAAGAAATTGACTTTTGTGACCAGAAAAAATGAGACCAAATGTGGCCACAAAGAACAGCTGACCTCTCCCGGAAGTGGCCGCCTACAGCAGGTACCACTGCACAGAAATTGACATGTGGCAAGTCAAATTTAAATAATTTTTCATTTATCATAAAGTAGGAAAGCCTGTCCCCAGCCTCAGGATCGGGTCGGCGACCATTTTTTAACACTCACCAAGCTGTACATGTGGGGTGGGGTGGGTTTGGGTCAACCAGCAGAATGGTTGTTCTCATGTTCTGGTAGATACACACCTATAGATACTAATCACCAAAGACACTGTCTACTAAATATGCTAACCCGTCTACTTAAAATACTGATTAGGTTTAGCATTTTTGGTGGACAGTGTCTTTGGGGATTGGTATCTATCGGTTCGTATCTACCAGTAAATTAGGACAACCATTCGGCTTGTTGCCCCTGTGGTGTGCTGACAGCTGTCGGTGTGTCGTATTTGATTGGTTCAGATGGATCGCGTACTTTTCCTATTTATGCAGTGTATGCCCCTCAAAAGACTGCTGGGTGTGAATTATGCCCCAGCCATCGCCAGGGGTATAATTCAAACCCAGAAGTCACAAAAGGGTAAAATAGAACTGTCTGCTAAGGCAACAGACCATATGGTCTTCAGTTAAATAAAACATGCAGGCCAGCGTCTCTTCTGAGGCGATTTCAAAGTCTATATCAGGGTTTGCCAACATGCACAAGATGATTTGAATGACAGCAGTAAATTATGCACACACGCTACCTGTTTGTGCTTTAGATATAATGCCAATTTTATTTATGACCTTACCTATCCACTTAAAAAATAATGCTTCAACCATCAGGCAAAAAGGCATATATGTCTGTCAATGTTAGGAAACTGGAAATATAAAAGGTCTTGGAAACAGGAAAAAATGAACTGTGTGTGGAATATTGATTCTCGATTTCTTGGGAGCAGGGAACGTCGGGCTCTCAATTTCTGGGACCAAGGAACATGGGCCCCTCAAACGAACCTCAACCTCAATTTTAAATATCGTTTGCATGATGTCAAAATTTAAAATATCAATTCAGGTACAATCTAATCAGAACTTAAAGGACAGAAAATAACCAACCTATAATTGAGAAGCAAATACAGAATTTTGATGTGGGGCACCTGCAGAAAAGTACATGTAATAAAGAGTTCAACAGGTATTGACGATGAGTGTCCCTGATGCTTGGGATAGTAGGGGTCTCTGTATCTGCTTTGCCTCTTTGTTTGCATTGTTGCATTTTACCAAATGTTTGGATTGAAAGCTGTATGACAGTCCTGCGGGAACAATGCGGTGGCAGTCCACGGGTTTCCTCGAAAGTTGTTTACCTTGTTTGTAAAAACCGGGAAAAGATTAATAATTGTCAAAAGTTAAATTACAAGGGTGGCACAATATGCTCCTTTTTGCAGAGAATCAATAGTACTACTTATACAGACCTTTTGGAATCTCAAGAAAATTGTAACAAGAAATGGGAAGTCTGTTACTTTCGGCAGACGATTTCTCTTTTATTCACGGCCTACGAACGATGTCGATCAATACCTAAAATTTATTTGCTATTTCACGACATGCATTAAATTTACCTCCACTACAAACAGCATACATAATTCCAAGACATAAAGGTGGCACTGCTTGGGGTGAGATAATTGGGTCTAGTCATCACATAACTTCATCGCGTCATGAGTATTTCTATCATGGATGTGTCTGTTCTAAATGCAATTTTGGCCGATAAACGTATGTTAGGAGAGAAGTCAATTTCTTGTGTCTAGAAGATAACCTGCCTGTCTCCAATCGTTTGACAACAATGTACCCACATCAGCAATGTTTAGTATTCTTTAACAAGTTTAAGTGGCGTGCCTTACTACCCTGCGAACGCCGTTATCAGGAACTCGCGCAATATGTGACGTACTGCCAGGGACGCAAGTGCAATCGGCTCCAGTAGATGCCTATACAATTGCACGCTTTGAACTGTGTATTCTCACTAGTCTGGAAATTTGTGTTCACTTTGACTGTGGACATTCAGCTTATTTACTTTGTTCGGCGTGCACAGGTTACAACAGGCCAGAAGTCGCATCTGCAGTTAATAAGCAAATTACGGACTTCTTGGCGACCAACATGTTGGAGAAGAAACAAACCATTGGCAACAACCACTTGGCAGTCGTTGGCGCATACTAGCTATAATAATTGAACTTGCGAAAAGATGTGTATACAAACACAATGACGATCATTTCAGGAAACTAGCGTGTGAAACTCTTTAAGGTGGGAAGCGTCTGAAGATTCTAGCAACTGTTGGCGAATAATGTGGTCAAGTGGCTTCTTTTATTGGCAGCCAAGCAGGCTTACAACTTTCAAATGACAGGGTTTGTGAAAACCTAATGTCTGCTTAATTAGGGTGATCTGTTTGGTTGGATTCATGTCTTAACGTTCTATTAAATGGTGGCAAGCCGTTGTAACATGAGCGTTTTACTTGGGGATACTGCGCGTGTGTGGCACTAATTATCTGTAATTTTGTTGGGCACGAGATTTCACGCGCCCACCAGCTACCTTCTTTTCACGCTTGGATCAAACATGACCATGCACGTGAATCCGTGGTTCATCTTCGCACTCTGGGAGGTAAAAAATGCTGTGAAATAAGGGAAGTTAACGCCTTGTAGGACACACTCCTTAATGAAATTATTGTATAAAGTTACACGAGTTAGGGTGGGAAGGTGAGAAGTGCAATGGTTTTGCCTGCAGGTCATAAAGAAGGCTTATTTGCAACGAGTGACAGGAACATTCATAAACGCAGAAAATAAGCATGAAACTATATCAGACGCAGGTGTCATTTTCATGCAAACGTCATAATTCTATCAAAAAGATTTCCCAATCTCATCAGATGGCAGTGGCATACGTATTACACGTGGACTCTCCATCCCACTGGCAGGTGTGCTTGCTAAAAAAGTTAAATCATGCGCATGTCCACCCAAACTTGCAGTCGCATTTCTCAGCCTTTGAGCAACCTTATTTATGGCCATGTGTGAACACAGACATTTTGCTTCCCAGTGAATTCTTTCCAACAAATTGTACCGCGTTTTGTCGGACACCGTCAGACTGAAACTTCAAATTCAGTGTGGTTACACTTCAATGCACTTTGATGTAAAGATGATGAAAATCACAGGGATGCCAACATTCAAAGTGTCATTTTAGAAACAAATAAAGACCATCAGGGACACAAAAAACTTTAACAAAAAAATATAGCAGCAAATACTCAACTCGTATGAACGACACACACGGTAAATTGGTCAAATTTTCAGCTAATTTCAGGAATTGTCCCTGATGATGAGGGACAGTTGGCATCTCTGAAATCATGGAAATTCGAATCATTTTGAAATTTATATCTTGAAAACTATCTTCAAAACAGAACATTTCAACTTCTGTCTTTATATACATATATATATATATATATATATATATATATATATATATATATATATATATATATATATATATATATATATATATATATATACGATTGCGCCTCTAATGAATATTCAACTAAAGTAGTAGTTATTTAAATTATGCTAAGCAGCCGCATTTAAAATTTTCGATCTTTAATTGAATATCTTCAAAACCACAATAGACTAAGATTCATTCTAAACTGTAGCTATTTATTCTATTGACTATAGTGTATCTCATGAATATTTAACAATTAAAAAAACAATTTAACTTACGCTAATCATAGACACTTTTAAATTCCAAACATTTGAATATCTTTGAACCTACGGAAGATACAGGCGACATTTTAACTTCCATGGTATAAGTCATTGGCCATTGCACATTTTCTAAACATGGAACAAAAGTCATAGCATTTCAATTTACATTAATTTGAGTTATTTCAAATCTTCAATCTTGAATATCTCCAAAACGACAATAGATGCAGATACCAATCTTAGCACGTGCATTTTACTGACCGGACTGCATCGGGAATTTTTGAGCAAACGTCGTGTTAGCCTAACTTGACTGATTAGGGTCATTTCAAAATTGTTATCTTCAATATTTTCAGAAATAAGGTATAATAGAAATGTCATTTCAGCTTTCACCAATTGTTCGGTCTTTGTAGGGACATGGACAGATTTGCCGCCGAGTAAATCTTTTTCAGTGCCAACTGCAAGTTAAGTCAAACAAATTAAAACGAACTGCTCTGAAGTATAATAAGGGTGATAGATTCATTCCTTTCAAAAGGACCTTTCATTCAAGTATACAGTTACATAGAAGACAATGGTCTAGGTCAACAGCTTTTCTCGGCTCGCTTTGGGCGCAATGCGCCCAAAGCCGCCCGAGAAAAACAGTTAACTCAGTCCAAAATGTGGCATTGAAAGTGTTAAACACTCGCTTTATAACATGTATCACCAGCTATGGATGGACAGACTGATACAGGGAGATAGGTTGATTTGTAGGCAGACCGATAGGATAGATGTATCGCGCTGTTTCTGTTTGCGTCTCGTCTGATTTAACACGTCACTACTAACTAGCTTGGTCAATCTTTGACCCAGCTAGTTAGTGAGCACATATAAGTGAGCACAGAAATATAATTTTAATGCATTAAACCTAAATTTGTGAGCTTGTGCGTCGCTGGCCAACAAAACAATCAATTATTATTGATTCTCATGATCTGCGTGAACTTTGAATAACATAAACAATCCAATCAGAGATTCTACGTCGTGCTGTGTTATGCCCCATGTACCCTATGAACTTTGCAGAAGTATGTAGCAGTTAACAATCCCAACAAAAAGAAGAAAAAGTAAAAAAAGTGGGTTTCACAAAGTCAATATCCAATACAATGTTGTCCTCGGGACTTCATTGCTTCCGCCAAGATATTGTTCGGGTCGTTTTATTAGCCGTAATCAAGAAAAAAAACTGGAGACATTCTTTTCATGATAAATATCTCTCGCGGACATGGTGAAAGATATGATATGAAATGAAGGATACATGTTTTCTGTTTAGCTGCTAGTTCATCCTCATCAGAACTATGTAGGCCGACAACCGTCAATTGTGGATATTATCACTGATTTTAGATTTGTGTTGTGAATGTTTACTATCAAGTGCAGGTATGGGAGTGACAGTTGCAAATACCATTTACCATACATCTACTATACTGAGCCGTGCGCAGGCATTACCTTGTTCCAGTTCATCCAGTGATCTTTCTTATGCTAATATTTTATAACGCTCTATACAGGCTCTGTTACATACACCGATCAGTGCATCTTACATGATCATCATTTTCAGCAGCACTATCGGCATTTTATAATATATAAATACCATTACAAACCGTTAGGCAATATTTATAGCTACAACTATTTTAATATTTCAAATGTCTGTGTTCAAATCACAGTGATACAAATTGATTGTATTATGTTCAAAATATATCCGTATATATATCTATGTATATACAGATATCTATGTATATACAGATGGTTAATATGTTTTCCTCTGTCATCAATTGGTTGGCCTATGCTGTAGGGAGTATTCGGTATCCGATAGATATTCGGGTATTTATGTCGGTCGGCCACCTTTTTTAAATGGCCCATTATACTGCGTGGCTGTCGTATTCGCGAGATTTTTATAAAAAGTGCTTGAAACTTAAGAAAAGAGCCAATTTTGCCACAGAATGCTATCTTTTTAATCGATTTTGAAGTCTCCACAATGGGAGGCTCCCGGTGGCCACATGGGAGTTGAATGCTATGGTCTAACCATTTTGATTCGATCTTGGCCAAGAGGGGTTAAGGTCAGTTGATTGAAATCAAGAGACTTGGCCTGTGTACACTTTTTTAGCGCATATGCCTACAGGTAACACCCTGCAATTACTAGGATATGGTAAAATTTCAGGGACAATGGCTTCTTAACAGCCTAAGTCTGATCCTAATAAAGACGTTTTTCAGCGTGTAAGGTTTTAAGTTCAAGTTTTTCTTTGTTTACAGGTCACAATTTCAACATAGAAGATGAAAACAAACGAACAAGAACAGCGTACACAAGAGGCCAACTTTTGGAACTGGAGAAAGAATTTCACTTCAACAGATATATCTCAAGACCCAGACGGATAGAGCTTGCTGCTATGCTGAATCTGACTGAGCGCCATATTAAAATTTGGTTTCAAAACCGACGTATGAAATGGAAGAAAGACGAAGCAAAGCGACGGCCACGTCCTCTATCGGGAAGTGAAGGGAACAACAACGCGACGTCCGGTTCAGAATGTGGCAGTCCAGCTCACAATAGCCCAGAAGACTCAACATCATCTGTTAAAAGGGAATCTGAAAAGCACCGTAGAAATAGTGCCAGTTCATCCGTGGATGAAGAAATGACATCGCCAGATGCCAGCTCACGTACAACCGGTAAAAATATGGCAGATGCAGGATCTCCTTCGTCTGAAAAAGAAGAAAGCAATCCCTCATCGCCGTGAAAATGTACGGAGCATTACCACATTAATTTATCTGGCTGAAGATGAATCTGGTTATTTCTATTGGTCACTACTTAGGATCTCCTTACATTTTGCGGTCGATTAACTTCTGTATGTCTGGGTGTGGTGTGGACCAAGCAATCTATCATAACTCTTGTTGCGTCTTTTATGAGGACTACCAACAAATCATCAGGACCAACTGCCAATTTGACAATGATTCTGGTGGACAATGTTCCTCGATCTCTTATGTGCCTTTTTCCAAGACGATAATGCATGACAGCTGTAGAATTTTTAAACACTAAATGGGCGCTATTGCGCCGAACAAGGCTGAGCTTCCATGAAGAGTTTGGAAAATACCCAAATAATATTTCGTAGGGCCTAGGGCCTGGCCTACTGAAAGTGATGTTGAAAAACTATTGAAGCTTTTATCAAATTGCGGCTTTGCATGCCTGATCATTTTTATATCAGTACAGGATTGATTCAGGATTGACATACAGGCAAAACAGCTGATGTTATATCGAATTAAAACAATAGTGTACCTTCGGGTACCATTATCCTTCAATGTAATATTTATGGAGATTTTTGGCCTAAGCGTGCCATATCTTCGTATATTTCTTGCATGTTTGAAACCAAGGTCTGTTGCATCGAAAATCTCAACTGGACGTCTTTTATGAATCCCATCTTTATTTACATGCATGTAACAGTTCAGTTACTATCTGCCCGTTTCTGAGTCGGGAAGAGTGTTACTTTGTGAGGCACTTGCATGTGGGCACTTGACCTCCGTACAAAGACGCGATTTAAAGATTTCACATTCACGCGCGAACAAAATTCCTACAACTCGTGCCATGTACAATTTCCTGTGTCTTGTGACCTTTCAGTGGTAATGAGAACGCTGTTGTTCTTTTACTCTTCGGACAACTATAAGCCTGAAAGCTGCACAATTTTCCCAACTCAAATCACTTTCTGTGTATGTACCTTGTGAAGTTTACATGTTATACATTTTGCGTAAGCATTAAAATAAATGTGTTTTGAATCGGCTTATTTCATACTTCGATTGCTTGGAAGACCAGTCGGTAGTAGGTGAATGGGTTCAATGAGTAACATGAGCCATGTGAACAATGGATGACGGATTGGTGGGTGGACTGACGGACGGGGGCATTGATTGATGAGATAGATGGATGGACAGACAAAGAAAAACTTGGATGGGCAAGAAATAATTATGCATTTTATTCGATATGTAATATTTGATTGCTTTGATGTAAAGGAAAAGAGAATGAGGTAGACAACAAGTTATGAATGATTGTAATTTAATTGTACTCCATTGGTTTTTATTTAAAAGTGCTTCAGACTTTTGTTCCAATTTTGATATTAAATTAGAAAAATAGGTTTAAACGAAACTCCAGATGCACAACTGTATCAGATAGATAAGTGGGTTGTGGAGGACAATAGAAATGCCAGACCCCGTTGATGTGACCCACTGTGCATGTGGCAGGCTAAACGTGAAAATATTCTTAATTAGACTGCAGAACGTTATTGCATTCCCTGTTGAGAGTTTTTATTCACTGCAGTGTACTTAAATAAAATGCAGTCTATTTGATTAAACTGCAGTCAGTTAGAAATATATCCTGCACACTATTGAAAATTTTTTGCAGTGTATTCAAAACTCGCAGCAGTTTTTCAATCATATATGCACTGCATCTTTCAAGTCCATCGAAAACTCTCTGCAGAGTATCTAAAACTCAATGCATTTTATTTCGCTCAAAAATACAATGCATTTTTTAAAACTCTTCATGAAGTGTACTTGAAGATCTCCGCAATGAATTAAAAACCATCTGCAGACGATTTAAAACTCGCCAGGGAGAATTTAAAACTCTGCACAGATTTTTAGAATCTGTATATAGTATTTTAAACCTCACTACCGTGTATTTCATTCATAAATACACTGCAGTATAATTAAAACTTTCTGAATTCTATTTAAAACTCTCTTCACAGAATTGAAAAAACTGTCGGAAGTCCATTTAAAGTTACATACGTACACAGCGTCCACATGACCTTGTTTCCATCCTTTGGTCACAAATCAATGTGCAGACAGGAGGGATAGTCATTTCTGACATGTACAGATGGTTAGATGATAGCATTAGTGTAATATAGAATGACTTGGTCCTTTTTGGTTTTGATGTACATGGAAACACTTGTTCGATTCATACAGTGTCATATAAGAATGTGGGTAGGAACGTAATTTAAATGTAGCCTCATCAGTCTGGTCACATCAAAGGAAGTGTTGGTGAATGAGGCTTTTCAAAGAAAAATAGTACACTGGAAAATTGTACACTAGAAGAATTTACAGTAACGAAACACTTGAAAAATTTTGTGTTTGGACTCTAACAATGAGGGTTTTAATAGGATTCTTTTTTAAAACAGGTTCCATTGTATCAGGTGACATCAGCACATCGATGGGACCATCCATCTAAATCATAAATGACCCCAGTAAAACATACGTGATTAATTACTGGCATCGTACATATATATATATATATATATATATATATATATATATATATATATATATATATATATATATATATATATATATATATATATATGTATATATATATATATATATATATATATATATATATATATATATATATATATATATGTATATATATATATATATATATATATATATATATATACATATATATATATATATATGGGTGGGTGGGTGTGCGTGCGTGCGTGTCTGTCTGTCTGTCTCTTGAGACGTTCTTCATTAACGTTGGGCGGGCCAACCTGATCCTTACAAATATCCACCAAGCCAGTATGAGGGCTGAATCAAACTTAAAAACTATCTGCAGTCTATTTCATTTATAAATACTCTTCAGTCTATCTTAAACTCTCTGCGGTAAATTGAAAACTCTGAACACTATGTAAAATTCTTTGCAGAGAATTTAAATATCTCCATGTGCCGTACAGAATTAAGAACTGCAGAATATTTAAAACTCTGCAGTATATTTCGTTTATAAATACAACGCAGCCTCATTATAAATCTGTAAAATCTATTTAAAACTCTTCCTAATAAAGTAGAAACTCTGCAGACTACTTAAAATTCTGCATTAGTGTATTTGAAACTGCGCATTTAAGAATGAATGGCACTGCACAGAGTTTTGAAAAGGTCTCCACTGCAGATGGTTTTTAATTCTTATCAGAATTTTAAATAGTGTGCAGGGTTTTTAATTCACAGCAGAAAGTTTAAAGACTTCAGAGTTTTAAATAGTGCAGTGCATCTTACGAATGAAAGGCTGCAGAGAAGTTGAAATACGTTGCACATGGGTTTTAATTCACTACAGAGTTATAAATAGACTTCCGAGAATTTCAATTAAAATGCAGTGTATTTATGAAATAAAAAGTACAGAGTTTCAAACAAACTGCACAGTTTAATTAAAAGATTTAATCTCCCCCCCCCCCCAATTTAAGCTCCCAAATGAACATTTAAATATACGAATAAGAAAAGAAAAGCTGAAAAAAATAAATTCAACATATGAACATCATTATTTTTTGCAAATTTTGTGAGCCTCAAAACACAATGCTCGAATATAATAGATGATGTGGTACAGTGTTGTGCATTACATAGCTCCGTCCTAGCATGCGCCCGAAGCTGCTCTATTCAATGAGTGATCCCTGCTATACAATACTATCAGTGTTTCTCCGGTCCCTGTGGCAGTGTTGATGCATGGAACCAAAAGGCGTCGATTTCTTTTAACCACGGAACGGCCTGGTCTCAAACCAGCAACCTTAATATTAGGCACCAAGTATTTAGGCCCTACCTAGCCGAAAATGGGAAATGGAAAACCATGAAACACATTTAGACCAACACATCAATCCAAAACTGGCAAAAGTTAGTCAGCTGTCGAACAATACACCATGTTTGCTACTCTCCAAGCCATGAAGGTCACAATAACAAACAGGTCTCTGCGCCAGGCCAAGTAAATTCAAAGTACACAGCCAGCAGCCCGAAGAACATTTAGGGGCTGCACGTCAATTAATAAAAAAACCACTCTGCAGCCATAGTCCAAACTGTTCAAGACAGAACGATTTGAATATTTCATGCAGATGTTTCAAGCATAAAATAGTTTTAGATGATGTACCACCGTGAAATGTACCTGGAGCCATCATAGAGGACCCTACATGTAGTGAAGCTGTCAAATTGCTTCATCATATGCTCAAAATTTTACCAACTCGAGTTCATAAGATGAACATTAACATTACGCCATCTAAAAAATATCCCGGTTAGTGGTTTTCCAAAAAAAGCGATGAGGGACGGTGTTGTCCTGGTTTTTAACCCTCCCGTTCCCTCCAAATGATTTAGTTTCCGCAAGTCCCCATTTCCCATACAGGTCATTTATTCAATCAAGATGTCAGAAGAATGCTGTAATTTAGATCTCTTGACCGGCGCTAACGGCGCTTACCGCTCAAGGCATTAATTGAAGCTTTGTCAGCGATTTTTCGCAAATATTTACAAATAAAAATAAAAAGGTTCGGCACAAAAAAATGCAGGTGGACGCTGATGATAAACCGGGATATTTTTATGTGGCCTCATAGATAGATTAAATCGAGGGATTTTTTTTGTTTTGGTTTTTTTGTTTTTGTTTTTTTGTTTTTGTTTTTGTTTTCGTTTTGTTTTGTTGGGTTGTTTTTTGTTTGTAGGGTTGTTTTTTGTTTGTTTGTTTGTTTGTTTGTTTGTTTGTTTGTTTGTTTGTTTTTTGTTTTTTGTTTTGTTTTTTTTTTTTTTGGTTGTAGTATGTTTGTTTGTTTGTTTATTTGTTTTTAATGAACAACTGCCAACATACATCAGCAGCGCAATGCAATTAATTTGCTGTCCATACTAGCAGTAGTCAGCACTGGAATCGATCGCAACTGGTTCGTCAGAGACCAACATGGGACTTGGGAGAGGTGGTTTCAAGCGTACTGGGCCTCTAGCGATCACCACAGTACCCATTCTAAACACATCACCGAAGTCGATAACGTTCGCTCGCGCATGCGCATCTGCTGACGTACCTACAAATATATTGTATAGCACTTGCTGACCTTGCTCGGCAAATAGTACTTTAATCAACGCGTAGTTGAACAATTATGTAGGATCTGGGATGTGCACATTTGGATCATGATGGTATGCCTATTTCAGTTGTTTCACATTTGTTTTATTTGGTATCAAGCATAACTTGCTAATATATGAACACAAGATCTGAATTGACTGAAACACCGGAAATGAGTGTACGAAAAAAATCAATTGATTTGCATGAGGTAGTACTATAAAGTACCATGGTACCTCATAAAGGTTTCAGGTTAGCTTGTATTTTAGTTTTATGTGAATTTTTTTGGAGAGAAGATCTCCAGTGATATCTTCCGCTGGCAGAAAGCGGACCATTCTGTTGAAGACAGTGGATGTGATGTACATCAGCTGGATATCACTGCCATTCATGAAAAGTAAAAACTGAAATCACCAAAATTTTGCACATTATTAAAAAAATCATATCGTTTAGATTCAATACAATATATAAATGAATTTAAATAAGTCGTTACATTTTTATTAGGTACTGCTATTTGATGGCTAACGTCATGGGATCATACATCGTTAGACCTAAATGTACATACTGAGACGACGCTTTTGCCGCCATTTTCAAAGAATAAGTCGATCAAGCAATATCAAACGATAATGTCGTAGGCCTATAACATTTCAAGGTTGCCTTGGGCATTATAGTCCCACAACAGACTAAAGCCCCAGTATATACAGGGCTTGGCCTATAGATTATATTGGTAGATATCACAGGCCTCTATTATCAATAATATCACCCACTAAGTTGTGACGTGTAAACTTGCACCTTTAGGAAATGTTAGATATTACCTAAACTGTAACAAACAGGCTATATATTGATGCTATTTTCAATTGCTTTCGTTGACGAGTAGCCTATGGACATTCTTATGTAAAATTATGTTCTCACGTCCCGACCGACCCGAAATTTTGCTTCCAATCAGTATATATATATATATATATATATATATATATATATATATATATATATATATATATATATATATATATATATATATATATATATATATATATATATACCGACCTCCACATTTTTTGGAGTTTCACTGAAAAAAGGAGCAGACAGGCCTACTGGTTAATCAATGATCAAACCAAGTACATTTACATTCTATCAACGGTTTCTATATGTGCACGATAAAAAATTAGATTTTCATGCTTTGACCAACATAGTTATATGCCTACATTTTTAACATCGTATATTTGGACAGTTGGAACAAAAATAATTGTTCTTTATGAATTTTTCTTCACTATTTTATCTTATTTCGAAGTAGCAATCCCGATTTCTGAAATGTGGACATGAAAAACATATAATTAAATATGGATACCTTAGCCTAGGCCGGAGCCCTAGACCCCAAAACAAATAAAAAAAATTATTAATCTATTTATTTATTTATTTATTTATTTATTTTATTTTATTTTTTTTTTTTTTATTGTATGGTCAATTGCGCATTGTTATTTGTGACAGAAATGAAAATAAGGATACCCTAGGCCATTGCCTAAAAAAATGAACCTTGGTTTGACCTGCCTTGGTCAAACCGTACCCTGTATTTTGTAAAAAAAAAAAATTGATGCAAATCCAAAAGGATAAGTTCCCCCCCTCCCCCCAAAAAAAATTTATTATGATTCATTAGGTTGGCGCGTGTAAATACAAATTCAGAGGTAGGCCTACATGTAGACCTATTTGTGTTGTTGCATAGGTTGTATTTTGTTTTCTTAACCTGCAATGTGTTTAACGCGCAATAAAAGGCATATAATGTGTAGCTCAAACACCCGGTAGTACGTTTGTATCAGGTGCAGTTACCATGGTAACCATGCTTTTAAGCATTCTTTGTTCAGTTTGATTTTTTTGGTAAATTTGGTAAAACATTTTAAAAATGTGTTTTTGTTGGCAAGTAATACCTCATTTTGCAGGTAATTAGTCAAATAAGTTACGATACGCATGATGTTGTATACACTGTCACAGATTTTGGAAAAAAAAGACTTTTTGTAAGAAAAAGTAGCGAAAATTTCAAAGCACCTAAGGTTGCTTTGAATACATTTGGGAGTGACGCGAAGGAAAAAGTTGCTGGCATCTTGACTACTACTTCTAACTTTTTTTAATATCTATGAAATATAAAAGCAGCAAGAGCTTGGGTTTATGCAACATAGGGACTAAGTTATAAAGCACTGTGTCACCCTCCCCCGCCCAAGGTAAATGTCCAGAAATGAGAAGCTATGTTTACACTGGCCCTAATTCAGGCTCATTTGAAAACACGACTATATGATAAATTACAACAGTCTACACTGCACAAGGACATGGCTAGTGTAAGTCAATACATTAATTTTCAAAAACATTTTTCAAATGACATTTTGCTCATTAAAGAATTCATAAATCAGAGTTTTGTTTATGCTATATAAACATTTGGCTTCTAGTAATATAAAAAAGGAAAAGAAAAAAAAACAAGCCACATTTTCTTCCAAATTTACCTTTGTACTTTTATTGGAGGAATAAAGGAGTCTATTAAATCATCATTCGTACAAAATAGGGACACCAACAAGTTACATACCATACTTTACATGATTGTCTAGAAAGTAGAACTGTATTTATGAATACAAAACTAATAAACATTGGGCTGCACACGACCTGAATTATGTACATGGTATAAGCTAATACAGAGCTTCTAGGCAATCGTATAGATACATCATTGTATAACAGTACAGCTCACACATAAGTTACCTTTATGCTAACATTTTTAAAATGTATGCTTGCATGCCAAAAAACCCATGCTGGCGCGTGCGCGCATGCTAGTAGTAGAGCCAGGCGAGAAAGTGCAAAGCAATGTCACTCGCATTTCACAGACAAACCGCCTATGGCGAATGGTTAGGCGCATTATGTTTATAGCCAAACGCGTTATGCTCATCGCCAATCGCACCGTGCGCTTTACGCCATTGGCCATACACATTATGCGTGTCATCAAAAGCTTAGTGCCAATGGCGAGTCGCCAGATATGCTTCTGGCATATTTGGTTGTTGAGCATGAGCATTTGGCGATGCGACTTTTCTCGCATGTGCCATATTTTATGCCAGTACGTTTGAGCATGCCTTTAAATAAGTCTAGCACGGGGGGGGGGGGGGAGGGGGTGAAAACCTATGTGTGGGTTGTACTGTATGTCTCGAAAATTAGACACATAATATTTGTTTAAATTTGATACAAAAAGCTGATGCAACTAAAGTTTAAGACCAGTTAGTCAAGAGTTTGAAGCTTGAGTAAACCCCGTATCCAACCTTAGCGATACATATAGAAGGTAAGGTAACGTTCCAAAAGTGTTTGACTTTTTCCATTGTGTTCCACAAAATAGAAGTAACAGGCCAATTACATATCATATGAGACATGAGGCCATACAGTAATTCTGTATCAGTGAATTATCGATATGAACCATGTCATACAAAATACTTAAAACACCTTCAGATCTCTTGTGAACCTTAAAATATCATTATCTGTATTTCAAGTTAGATCCATACTTTAAAACAAACCTTGATACAAAAAGATTTCATACATTCATAGGTGATATCTATGAAGGAAAATGATAAAACATTAATATGCAAGATCAGATTGACTGAATTACTCATGTTTCTGGCATCAATGTCAAAATCCTAGACAGTAGTTGGGAATGCTGACTTTTTTAATGTTGGGTACTTGGCTGGTAACTAGGGGGTTCATACTAGGTAATCAGACTTTTAACATATGATCATATTTTCTCACGAAAAAGCATATGTTGAATTTGAACATAATGATTAACACCATGAGCATAGAGTGAACAGTAATAAAGGGAAATCTGTCTTGGATTGCAAAGATGTGCAAGGTACCGGTAACGCTCTGTGAATAAGCTTATATCATTGTGGGTTCATTGTTTAAATCAATAGTGTATTTTTATTTCTATTGATACGCTTTTGGGTCTTACTCACACTGTATAGATTCAGAATTAATATCACGACAAGTAAATGAAGCTACATAAGTGTGGTCTTGCAGTCCCCCTGCAACAATGACTTCATTTCTTGAAGAGAGTTTTTTCTGATTCCATCATAACAGCTTCAGTCGGGAACTTAGACAGGTTTACCTTGTTTTCTTCAAGATCAATGAAGTCCTTCCATTGACTCGCTAGCAGCACTTCTGGACTGTCTACTAAGCGTCTGATCTTTCTGCTTCCTTGTCCACGGATCTGGCAAGTGGCTACTTTGATGGAGACAGGTCTGTATGTATGAAAGACCAGATCCACTCTTGTGCAAGAACCAGATAAATGGGACATCCAAGTGCTCACAAACACTTTTGCCAGATCCCCATATACATTTGCCCAGTCTGGTTAACCAATTGTATGTACCAATGCCATACCATTAACTATAAGTCTGTTTTTCTCTTTCGGGAAAGTCATTCACAGTGTACCTGTCAGCTAGGATATGCAAACGGACTGCCTTGTTGGGTGCTGTTCGTAGAGTACCATTCCTATTAGCCAGAGATAGCAGTATTGGTGACAACTCGTGCTTTAGTAACGCAGGTAGATGTATCTGTTGGCCACTTGCTGATGCACTCAATAATCAGCGGGAGATGCTCCTGTCTGCCTTCATATCTATGTCAAAAGGTACTTTCTGATAAGGTATACTTTTCTGTAGACGTACATCTTTCCAATTATAACACTTTGATGCAATGTAGGAGTTTTCTACCAAAGCCTTATGAGCCAACTAAACATACTAATAATAATAATAATAATAATAATAATAATAATAATAATAATAACAATAACAATAACAATAACAATAACAATAACAATAATGTGGCTCTCCGCTTGTCTGCCGAGGTCCTATAATGTATTGACTTATACTAGTATACTATAATGTATTGACTTATACTAGCCAGAACCTCAGCACTGTGTGACACAGGTGGCCTATTCCAAAAAAAAAGTAGATGAGGCCGGGGAAACCATGGTTTTCATTACCAGCTTGTGCTGCCATGTTTTCCAAGACCAGAGCCGAGACAAAGGGTCCTTCACCCAATCTCTCACAGCTGTGGTGGGCCCCTGGTCCTGGGTATATCCCCCTACACTCATTGCTTGTACTTTCTGAAAATAAAAAAAACATCCCTCACACACCGTATCTCTGCCTCCAAGGCTCAGGGTTTTCCCATGGGAGCACCCATGGGAGCCCTTATAAGAGCTACCACCATTCTCTTCTCTCCTTGTACTCTGGAATTCTAATTTAACCTGTTGCGTTCTAACTCTATTATTTCAAACTTTCTCCCAGCATCCTACCAGGTAGTCCTGTACATTTTTATTGCCTTTCCCTGCCTCCCAGAAAGCCACCTTTCAAAACCTAAAACCCATGCTACACGTTCCTCCACCTCTAAACACCAAACCTCTTCTAAACCCTTGTAATTGTAATCTTCCCTGTGCCACCTTCTGAAAAAATCTTCCCTTATCTCTCTATATGCGTCGCACCACAACAGCCAATGATCCACGGTCTCATCTGCCTATGGTCTACACATCATACACTTTCCATTACTACCTGTTGTCCACTTCTGTTTTCTCTTTTCTAGATTGATTACCCCTACCCTACTTTGAAAAAGAAGTGTTGATCCCTTCCCTCCATCCCAACACACACTTTTCTTTGGCTTTCCTTATGTCTTGTATGCTTTCAATGTACTTTTTTCCCTGATTCCTCTTTTCCAGTCCTCTTTCCAAACGTCTGTCTTACCTATATATAATTCCAATCATCCACCTCATCATATCCTTTTAATTCATTTCTCTCTGCTAAATTGTCTATGTCTTTGACCTATCTTGGTTTTTACCTGACTGCCTCATTGTAAACTTTCCTGCACCACCTGTCTTCACTTGCTGCTGGTAGATACCTCCAGTACTTTAAGTTAGCTTTGGCAATCCTATGTGATTTTATTCCATCCTCACTCCTAGGACTGCTTCTGTTGCTGTACATGGTGATGCTCCCAGTATCCATTTTTCCATCTCATTCTGTGCTTTCTCCATTCCCTGGATATCTCCATCACTTACTCGAATCACATCTAAGTCATATATCATTCCCGGTATTCCAACTCTATCCCATAACACTCTGGCTGTGTACGCTCTGTTGAAACTGTTCAGTGCAGTAGCTTTAATAATTCCTTTTGTACAATTCACTTTCTGTTTAATCTTCTCCACCTGATACCTGAACATACCTTTACCCGTTGCTTTTATCTTAACACCTAGATATTCATACTCATCAACCTCCCCAGCTTCATTTAACTATTCCCTACCTTGTGGAATTTGGAACTGCCCAATTCTCCAATTTTATTGGCATCTGGTTTCTTTCCAAGAGTCATCACTTTACTGTTACCCTCACTAAATTCTTACCTCCATTTATTCCTGTATTCCCCTGCTATGTTCAGCATCTCTTGTAGTTCTTTCTGGGACTCTGCCATGAGTACTTTGCCATCTGCAAAAAATAGACCTGGGATGTTTAGATCACCTGCCCTTATTCCCTTATCACACTCCCTTATCACACTCCATCAACTGATCCCCCAACTCCTTAACATACAGAGCGAACAAAATCGGTGACAACAAACATCCCTGCTTTAGGCCTATATCCAAACATGCATTCTTTACTTCTACCTTTCCTAATGAAAGTGTACAGTCTACACCTTTATAGAGCACTTTCAGAATTGCTAGAAAATTTCCACAAAATCCTAGTCCACAAAGTTTTTCGCATAGAGCATCTCTCCATACCCTGTCATAAGCTTTCCTCACATCTAAGAAACCCATAAAGACTTTCTTTTGCTTTTGTCTTGCCAGTTCTAACACCTGGGTCAATGTGAAGATGTGCTCACCTACCCTTCTACCTGATCTGAATCCTTTCTGAATTTCCCCCAGAAGACCAAGCCTTTCAACTATTCTACTTAGCCTCCGATACATTATCCTACTGAATATTTTGCCCACATTTGATGAAATCGCACTGCCCTTGCACTGGTCCAATTTGCCACCTGGGCCCTTCTTTGGAATATATGAAGTGCTTAGTATATTCCATTCCTCTGGTACTTGTCTTTCCCCAATGACCCTATTGAAAAGCAACTGTAAACTTTCTTCAATTTCTTCGGGCCCTCTCTTTATGAATTCTGTCAAGATATCATCTGGTCCTGTAGCTTTGCGTTACCGCATCTGTTCAACTGCCATTTTAACTTCTATACTTCTGATCCTAGAACACATCTCTGGATCCCATTTATCCTGTGTGTACTATGCTTCACCCACTGGTACTGTTCCCTGACCCCACTGTGGGTTACTGACTTCTCCCCATTGCTCCCTTAAAGCTTCCTGTATTTCCTGTATATGTCCTTTTCCCTCTGTGCATGATTTCCTGTGCTTTATTCTGTTTTCGCCGATTAACCTGTTTCCAAAAGATGATTGACCCTTTCCCCCCATTCTCCACTATTTTCCTTGTCATTTGTTCATTATCACTGGCCCTCTTCTCTGCTTTCATCTCTGCTACATTCCGTCTACATTCCATATACTGTCTCTTAGCTTCTTCTATACATCACCTTTATAGTACCTGTATTTCCTGGCTAATCCCCATGCTCTATTTTAACCCTCTTTCGTTTTATGGCTCCTTTCAGCTCTGGGTCTGTTCTGTACCCTAGGTTCCCAACTGGGACTTTCCTTAAACCTGTCTTTTTCTGTACTACCTTAAGAATCCTTCTGGTCAGATCCCTATTCATTTCCTGTGATTCGCCCACATCCTCCCATCTATTCTTCCATTCCTGCAATTTAACTTTTAGATTTCTGTGATACCTTGCCCAGTCTGTTTCCTCCTTAATATTCCACACCCATTAGTTCCCCGTCGGTTTCTTCCTTGATACTGCATGTTAATGGAGACTATCATCCAGTTATGGTCACTGCCTATATCGGATCTCCCTTCATCATCTATCCCACACCTTTGTGTCATCTGATATACTCCATTGTCTACTAAAATATAATCAATTATTGTCTGCCTTTCACCAAATGCCCATGTCCACTTTCCTTTACATTGCACATCCCTATTAACTATCCTCAGACCAAATTCCCTTGTGAAATTCAGTAACCAGGTTCCATTTAGCTTGAGTCCGCTATCCCCCCCCCCCCTTCTATTCCACTCATTCAATTGCCTATGTACCCATTAAAATCCCCAGCTATCATAATCTGGTAGCCATGCTGCTGAATGTCACTGATCATCATTCTCATCCTATCAGATATTTGGTCATTTCATTCATTAGGTAACCCCTCACGACCCATATACACTACACCTAATGCTACCTTATTTCCATTTGACTCTATTCTTATCCACTACATCTCATTTTTCACTTCGTTATCTTCTTCCCATGAATCTTGCTATATATCGTGCCACTTTACCCCCTTCTTAATCAAAAACTCTACTCCTCCTCCTCCTGTTGTTTGTCCACTTTCTCTCCCTCTGCCTATCAGCTCATACCCTACTGGGCATGTTACCATACTAACCTCTTCCTTTCTGATATATGTTTCTGCCAGGGCTACAATGTCCATTCCTTCACTCTCTATTATATCTCCTATTTCTGCCACTTTGATTTATATCCCTTGCAATCAACATATCCGATTTTCATGGCCTTTGTTTTTCTGTTACTCCTCATCCTTGTACTTTCTTTGTTCCTGCTTCCAACACTTTACTCAAGAGACTGCCTGGTATCTGTATTAAACACAAGTCATGGACTGCATAAGCAACTTTGCATGTACAAGCACAGATAAAGGGATTCTGTGATTTTGGCCACGTGAAAAGTTATCTTTAGTTTTTATCTGTATTCATCGATTTGAATCAAAGTACAAAACCGTGAAGACAATTATATGTTGTATAACTCATCTTTCCTTCATTTATCCTTGTCTGTATTCATCGATTTGAATCAAAGTACAAAACCGTGAAGACAATTATATGTTGTATAACTCATCTTTCCTTCATTTATCCTTGTTTTCTCTGAAAATTTTACTTTCAGGTGGCCTCTTTTTGATGCCATATGCTTGAGGAACTAGTGAGTAAAAGCTGTAACAGTGACAATGTTTTTCAAGGGATCCACTGTTGTTATGTTTTGTGGAAACTTCATATGTAGGTCAACTGACAAATGATGTTGTGATCAATGGGCATGTGCAAAATTTTCAAAGGATCGTGAATCATAGAGACCTCGTACATAAATGTGAAGTTTAACAAGGCTTGCATTATATTGACTGATGCTTATGTATTTCCTTCACTTACACTCGGGAGATAAATACACTTCCTTTTCCATGAACTGTCAAAATATAAACCTTACAAGTAAATATCGATAATTATACCTACATGCGAAAAGAAATAAAAGATACTACAGTCTTTTTTGTTTATGGTACATTAATATCTGCAAGGACTGACCGCTATTCATTGCAGTTCACAAAGAATCGTCCCTTTGTTCTATAGGAGCGGGGTACTATTATGGTCCTTTTCTTTCTATCAAATAACTAAAATTCATATAAATAGTTGTATTATAGTTAGAAATAATTAAAATGCTATTAAAATATTAAATACAGTCCTAGATCATCTGGCTTCTGAAATACGTCACTTTTGTTCAGGCCTTGACTGCAAAATTACATGATTGCGTTTTATTTTCCAACCATAAAGAACTCCCTTTCCAACAAAACATCAGAAGTTCTTATAGATAGATTATATAAACAAATATGGCCTCTTTGGTGAAAATCGAATGATTTCATCTGAAAAAATATCGATTCTCTTGTTACCATGGTAACGGCACACGTTGTCAACGTACTACTGGGTGCACCAGGTATACTCTTTAACTATGCTATACGAGAAACGTGCGAAGCTATGCTTCCCCTCCCCCCGGAAAATTTTGAAAAATAGGTATTCAAACACGGTATTTCCTGCATTCTGGAAGCATTTGAAGGTGTTCTTTGTCAATGCTTAAATGCAATAAATATGATAATTAAAGGTTATCACACGGTTGTAGCTACATAACCCCCTCGTGACGATACGGGTGTGAGGGGCTAATACAGGCGTGTTACAATGCTACAACGATGTGATAACCTTTATATTTCCATTCAGTGTAAGTAATAGGCCTACAGAACGCAAATCCTTAGGGTATTGGACAGCCTCACCCAGATATCGTCCAATACTGTTAAATTTGGACACAAGAGAGCCAGGTTCATAATCATAGTCCTATCGTCCTCAAAAAGGTTACTACTTATACTAGGCATTTGATTCTTCTACGGCCAATCAGACAACAGGATTCTCACAGATTTCCCAATAAATTCAAAAATATCAACCGTGTGGCATCCATCTTCAGGTTAATATGTGTGAATTTATGAATAGGGGGTATGTGAGAACCCTGTTCTCTGATTGCTATACATGAACTGAATGCCTTATAACCATTTTGAGGCTGATATTTAAGAATTCATAATTAGGGACTTGTGCCTGCTCACATCTAATTGGTTATCCAAGAAAAAAGCCCCCACATGCTTATTTAGCCTCATTTTGAGCCACCTTGCTCTGAAATACCACAGCTCATGCTCCCATAACAACCCAATGAACATGAATGATAACCAGGGCTGTATATGCCCGAGTGGGTAGGCCTATATAATACTATACATACGCTACTGGTTGTGTGATACATCAATATCAGAGTCTCTAAGTGGACTAAGGCAAAATCGGGAGATGGGGGCAAATAGGAACATTCTTTCATGAAGGTGCAAAGCTTGCCTAGGGGTTCTGAGGGCACTCTCCCCCGACAATATTTGAATTTTATGTTGTGTTGGCTGTATTCTTGGCATTTCAAGCACCTAACAGGTGACGTGTCCGTGAGTTGCCTGAAACTGGACCCAAACCAGTGAGGCCCTTATACTATTTTACAGGGGTTTCATACACCACAGACTTGAAGGCGTTTATTTCTCAATATCACATATCAAGGGCCTATTTTTCTACATATCGCATTTCAGAGCCATGACCTTTTCAATATCATATATCAGGTTTGGTTTGTTTGTTACTTTGTTTTATTTTATTTCATTATATATTTTTTTTTTTTTTTTTTTTTTTTTTTTTTATTTTCATATATCATAAATCTCAATCCAGAAGTCTCTTAAGGTATACAAATGATCACAAATGTGGCTGTATTATATTCCAGTTACCCGGTACTTCATACTTGGTGTTTGAATTGATAATTTCCAATATCATATTTCATATAGCTATTTCCATATATCACGAAGTCTTAATTTGACATATCACAGGTCTAAAATAAGTCAACATCACATTTCAGAGGGAAGTTACTTTAACATGTCATAAATCCAGGACCCCCTATGAGGGCCTCGCCAGTAGGGCCTACCTATTTACATAAAAATGGTCTTTAATCCTATCGGAGCCTTTTAAAAATCGGGTATTTTTCTTCTTGATAAGAAGACTTTGTTTAAAAAGTTATGGAAATTGTGAATTCTTCCGCTAATTAAAAAAATAAATCGGGAGACTTGCAGCCTCTGCCATATGTCAATGTATTTTAATTACTATTATCCTCAATAGCTAAAATAATTTAGGCCTACCATCCAACCTATTATTAACATTCGCCATGAAAGGACCTTCCCAATGTGTACCATCATGCCATGATGTCTGCAAACAGCGGTAAGCCTGGAGGAAAGCTGTTGACTCAGGCTTCATACACGGCATAACAACTTGACATGCACAGCTTAATGGTTTCTCGAGTGGATGCGAGACCGATTGATTAGCTAGCCTGTCTCCAGGCTCAAACTGAAGGAAGTCTTTCCCCAAGGAAACATCGTTAAAATCATTTGCTATGTTTTTTCGATACGCTCATTCACATGCTGCGGTCAATAAAAACCGCTAACGCTGAACGCAAACAAGGAAATGAAACGAAACAATGCAAGTCGATTGAGGCGTAATGGTACAAACTGCCGATGTGTTCAAATTTGATATTATAGGTCTAATAAGGCCTGCTTTGATATTTAATAGGATTGCAATTGTATTCGGTCACCGTAATTTGCGATGGCTTACGCCTTAAGCCCTCCCGATTTTTTTTTTAATTTGTTTAATTTTATGCAATTTTTTTGTTGGGGGGGGGGGGTTCTGGGTGTGTGTATGTGTGTGTGTTTTGGGGGTCTTGTTGGGGTTGGGGGTAGGGGTTTGATTAAAAAGGGGGGTTCGGACACACACACACACATACACACCGGCCTACATGTGCACCGGCACACGAATCGTGTGAACTGGGTGACACTGATATTGATAAGATACCGTAAAAGGGAAAGTACGGCACGTAGGCCTGGCTGAACAACCTACGGTAGTACGGTGGTACAGTCATAGGCCTGTTGCCCATGCTCTATAGCCTAGGCCTAGACCTAGGCCCGGGTGAAAAATTTAAGTAGGCTTAGGCAAAAAGCCAGGACTTGTGCGAAGTTGTGGTATTCAATTTTAAAATTTACTTTTCCTCAACTTTAAAAGGCCAACCTGGGCCATTGTAATGTCCTCATACCATTCTCTGGGACACCAGTTTTAAATGTCCTGGTAAAACCGGTCACCTAAGCAGAGCCTAACCCAAGCATGTCTCTGTGTGGTTCCTAATTTAATCAGGCTAAGTCCGAAAATCAAAAACAGTCGTCTGCGCCTGAGCCGGGCCTGTCTTTCCAAGAACGCTTGGTGTCGCTTTGATCGAGGCTGTGCTCAAGGATACCTTGAAGTTGCAAGTAATTCTATCCCAGTCACATGCGCGCGCAAGGTAAATTCGTCTTTTCCCCCCCCCCCCCCGGCTTAAATTTGTAACAAATCCCTGCCCTCTCGTGCATTCCTGACGTTGTTTGTTACGTCAGCTGCCAGCACATTGTGTTTCATTGGTCTTGCTTTCATAAACAACGTATAACGTGAAGTCTGCTGTTAAACAGCACGCGCCGCACGCACCGCGTGATAACCCAAGTTGCAAAGCTTATTTCCGTTAAAAAAATAAAGGGGGGATGGGTCTGTCACTTGAGGCGTTTTTTGATATTTAAGTTGATCAGGTTTGCTTGTTTGTCTCTTGCAACTTTACTATGTTGTCGGAAACTGGGATAGAATGGGGTTTAACTACTTCTGGGGAGGATTGGACGTTCAACTAAGCCCTACCATGAAGGCTTGGCAGCCGTCCATGCCCTCCTTCGTCGGGCATGGACTAAACCTGCCAAGCCTTCATGGTGCGGGCTTAGGTGAACGTCCAATCCTCCCCAGAACTGCCTAAGCCCAATTATTGTGCGCGTTGGAATCTTTCAAATTGGTTGTGATCGATTCCTTGTGTAAACATAGTCTAACTCTAAGTTGATGTCATACTATGTAGGCCCAGTCGAATAATAGGCCTGTCACCGGGGCTCCCGGAAAAGGGTATAGGGGACTTTATGACTATGAGCCCAGGATAATGTATAACAATCGCTTTTGCCTGTACAATATTCTCCAGTGAAGATAAGGCAAAACGTTCGTCATTTTAATATTTTTATCATTAACAGGAAACTACCAATTTATTTCATCTGGAATCCTAAGCCAAAATCAACCGCTAGATGAATTCGTGACTTTTGTCCACCAAGGACCACTGGCGACTCAACTCAAGTGGGTCTGAAAGATGGTACATAGGCTATGCCAGAGGGGAGACCTGAGCAAAGCGCCTCCCACCCCCCTTGGCATAACGAGTCCTTCCGGAAATTTTGACGTCAGCAAGTTTTACGCATAGGAAATACTGATGACGTCACCACAGCGTTCCCCTTATCTTTCAGAACACGATTTATACGCTGTAAGCCTGCACAGAGGCGTGTCTTTTTGTCTTCAAGTGTGACTGAAATGAAGAACTTATTTTCTTGTGAAATACATGATACTTGTTTGGTCATTTTAAGATATACTACAATCAAGTGGCCAAAATTGGTGCAATATTACAACAAGGGATCATCTCAGCCACACAGAATCGTAATAGCAGTTTGTTGACATAATTTGTCCAACATAATACATCTGCACAAAGACTGCAGGCAAAATCAGTCACGATCAAATCTTGTGATAGGCCTAATTAAACAGGTCTATGTTCTTTGGGCAATGTGGGCCAGGGCAAAGACAGCAATCATATTATTGCCCGCCCTCTTTGCCCGCATAACATCAGGCCTATCATTACACAAGCAAATACAGATTCAAATCCTGTTTATTATTGATCTGCCACCACCAATTGGAAACAAATGGTAAGTATTCTATCAACAAAGTTTCGGTGTAACTAGTTAGATATACATATCTGTAGGCCTGGGCCTACAGTTACTTCAAGTACTATAGGCCTATAGGCGATGAACCTTGCCAAAATTATACAATATTTCCAAGATTGTTTTTTCAATTCATAATAACTCAATATTATGCAAAGGTCTTAAATGTAGGCTTACGAAATGGACGTTATTTGTTTGCGTTTTGTGGTTGCATTGCGCGCCCTAGCCTCTTGCAATAATGATAGAAAGAACTTTTCCGACGTCCCCATTGTCTAGTAGACCTACACGTGCCACACCATGGGCTAGGAAAAACTAGGTGACAGGTGACAGCTTTCACCCAATGAAAAATCATCTGAAAAATGTATTTACTGATACTGTAAACATTTAGGCCTACAAAGCCTGCAGTCGTCATACACTGCCATGTGTTCCAAAAACCATGATAAAAAAATGTATGCATAATTGCACAAACTAAGACACCTAACAAAAATGTTGAGTACATGAATGAGGGTAATGAATAAATTTTAAAAAGCAATTTCCGAGACTATAGAAATACCAGTAGGTGGTACTACTTCTAGGGCTAAAACGATAAAGGCGCTATAGGCCATTATGTATTTATGTAATTTCTTCCTGCAAAAGATTAAATTCACGTTTGCTGAATGGTTTAAAAATACGTGAGAATTCCCTGTATTCCCTCTTTGGTATTCTTCCTGATCACCAAACAGGTATGCAAATTCTGTATACCTGTTTTGCGATCAGACTCATGAATATTAATGAGCACCGTCAGGGGTATACATAATTTAGCCTCGTTTTGGACTTGATCACCATACAGCTATACAAATTCTGTATACCTGTTTTGCGATCAGAATCAAATGACTGATATCAGTCAAAAAAAGGCCTATTTCAGTTGAAACGACAGACCTTGTTGCCAAATCTAGTATTCTACATGTTGTTAAATTGTTGATGTTATTTAATAAATTGTTATATTTTTCACATGTTTTTCAGTAGTTTTATTTCCACATTTATAGGTCTATTACAGGATGAATCCTCACTACCTGTCTGTTCAGGGGGTTACAAGAAAATATCCACGTGAAAAGATTTGTATCCCATTCAGCCGTTGGCTTCATGGGACACAAATCTTTTCACGTTGATATTTTCTTGTATCCTGTGAATAGACAGGTAGTAACTAATATTATCCTGTTATCGTTAAAATGCACTTCAGTGATTGGTTAATTAGCACGCGATTCTCCCTTGTACGGCTGATACATGTATGCAACCTGGTAGAAAAAAAAAGTTGTATCAAGTGAATGACGTAACGTGGCACTCATACCAAGGGGAGTCATCTGAAAGAAACAATCATAGGATAAATTTGTCAACCCATGTTTAAAACTATGATACTGAAATTTACCCGTGCTGTGGCAACCATACCACTTTCAGGCTGTGCCTGCACGTGATATGGCTGTCACAGCACAGGTAAATTTCCACATCATGGTTTTAAACCTGGGGTAAGTAATAGTATGAATGTAGGCTATGTATGTAGGTAGGTAGGTTGGTAGGTAGGTAGGTAGGGCAAGTAGGCCTCCCATGTAGGCCTACATAGCTTTGTCTTTCATTCGAAATTGGGCCTAGATTAAAACATCTTTGCCTTTAATTTTAATTTCAGATGGTGTGCCAATATCACCGAAAGACAACTCTAGCATGTTGGTCAGAAAAGACATTGCAGAATGCCATGGCTAATAGCAGCTGGGATGGCGATCAGGCATCAAGAAGTTTAATATCCCACGGGCAACTCTATAGCGGCATATAAAATCTGATGTAAGGGAAAAAATAGGGGGCCTCTCAGGGACGTTCAGTCCACTAATGGGGGAAGAAATTGTACATCAACAATACATGTGAAGGATGAATAATTTGGGGGGGGAGAGGACTAACTGTTACTGATCTGCAAGATTTTGCCTACAAGCTAGCTGAGGGAAATAATCTTCAGCATCTTTAGTTTCAAGGGTGGCAAGGCTGGGCAGGACTGGGTTTGATGCTTCTTCTAATGGCATCATTCTACGCACCCTGGAGCCAACCAGCATTACTAGAGTTATGGCCCACGTGGGTCTTAATAGACCCTAAGTTCAGAATGTTTTTCTTCACGTTCTGAACCATGCCATGATCAGGTAGAGTTTCAGGGCTGGTGACATATGCAATGTTGACGAGAATGGGATGGTTACTTCATCAACTTGTCCACCTAAAGTCATATCAATGAAAGAAAAAAAAGGCAAGTGGGAGTTATCACAAGCGCCAAAAGGGATAATCTCCATACTGCAGTCTGCTACTGCAGTGCTACAGGACAATACATTCCACCAATGATGGTTATTCCGCGTGTAGAATGGTACCTGGCCTACTTAATAGAGAGCCACCAGGCATAATAGGGATGTGATCTGAGAGTGGATGGCTAAATAGGATGTTTTTCTATCAGTGGCTAAAACACTTTGTAAGCTGTGTAAGACCAACATCTGAGAGCAACGTACTACTGCTCTTGGACAACCATGAGTCTCACAAGGAAATCAATGTGATTGACTATGCCACTGCCAGCTGCATTAAAACTGCAAGTGCCCCCCCCCCCCATACAACCCATCGCATTCTTCAGACAGCTTCAGCTTTGTAAAAATAAGACATTGAAACCACTTTGCACTCGAAGACTTCAAAATAAATCCTGGATTCTGATTGGTTGAGAAAGGTCACGTTACCAGTCTCTGTGCACTAATGTTCCTCTCTCCTGATTGCTTAAAAGCAGTCCCATGACAAGAGAGCGGGAAAAGGAAACGATTCGATAAAAAAAGCAAGACTCTTACTTTGGCATAAGTTCAATTTCATGGGCTTTATACGGTAATATTTTGGAACATTCTAGATTTAGAGCAAAGAACCGGACCCTGACTTCCACATGGGAAAACAATGCTAAGAATGTTTTAAATTCCAGAAGGTATTTAGATAGAATTTGTGTTCTAAACTATTTAAAATTTCCATGCAGAATTTACAAGAACAATAGTAGGGTTAATACTCACTTTTTTTATCTCAGGCACCTTAAATAACTTGGGGGTCAAAGATCCTGTAAGTGAAGTGTGAGACATATTACTCCACTTGAAATTTTACATCTCATTCACAATACGTCTAGGCCACCAATCTGTTAAAAATGTTTTGCACTCTTAAGGGGCAAAGGTGGAAAAAGCCTCATTTGGCCAGATCATGGAAAAACATTGTTTTTAGCAAGTTACAGGGACAGATCCAATAATTACCAATAAGTATATTAGTATTGAGAAAATATGGGCACAGTAACAAATATGTGGTAATGTTTTGTTTCAAAGATATACTTTAGATCTAGATTTTTGTATCATTGTTGCTATTTTGTCAGACTATTTTCATCACAATTACAGTCTCCAAATTATAGTAAAGATGTGCACTTAGAGAGATATACAATCCAAGTTTACGTTGTGTGCAGTAAACTTTTACAGTTGGGTCTAATAAGATTCCCTAAATCTGAACAGTCAGCAGTTGTGAGAGCTTAGAGACGCACAGATTCTCACGCTTTGCCAAGAATTTGGGGTCAAAATGAGATACATTCCCAAAATGGAGTAGAACCTGAATTGACTTGCACGACATTTGGTCTACAGAGAATCAATGTGCCAAAAGCAGGCAGTGTTTGTAGATTCAAAGACATAGGAAACAAATTGCCAGCCCCTTGGTAATTCATGTTGATTTCGAGTCTATCATTATTCTACTCAATGAAAGCCAAGGCACTCAAACTATGAAAGAGAGCCTTTCACATTCCTTCAGAAGTTTGCAGGTACATTGTGTGCAGAGATGAACCTCAGTTTTCCTCAGAGAAGCCAAGCTGTATGGGGGGGGGGGAATCTTGCTGAGACTTTTTTGGAGCAACTGAAACTGGATATTTGCAGAGTTGTCAATATACCGGATGATCCTGTGCCTATCATGATGACAGAAGAAGATGAAAAACAAATTTAGGCAAGACTTGTTACTTTTGTGAAAACGCAATATTTGCACAGGCAGACAAGGTGTGCAATCAAAACCACTTGAATGGAGGATATTGAGATGCAGCACAGACATTGTAATATGCAGGCTTACTTCAAAGGTAAGAAGACAAGAGATATGTTGGACCGTCTGTTTAAGAGTCAAGAAAATACGAATCAGAGGAAGATGCTGCACAAGACCACACAGAAACTTCCCACTCCAAATTCATCATTCCTGTGGTGATTCACAACTTAAAAGGATATGATGCTAACAAAGTGATGGAAGCTGTTGCAAAAATTGATATCAGAGAGGTGAAATGCACTCCAAAAACTTGTGAAAAGTTCTTTTCTTTTTCCTTGGGAAATGCTTGCTTAATAGATTCATTGCAGTTTCTGAATTGTAGACTGAGTGAACTAAAGGAGAAGTGAAGGACTTCAAACACTTGGGGCGATATTTGGAAGGACTTCAAAAAGAACTGTTGACTAGGAAGGGGGTCTATCCCTATTAGTACATGGACTCGATGGCATGTTTCCAAGAGACCAGCCTTCCACCTATTGAAGCATTTTACAGTAGACTTAATGGAGAAGGTATCAGTGAATAGGTTTATGCTCATGCACCGAGAGTATGGGTAACATTTGACTTGAAAACATTGGACAATTTCATGCTCTATACTTGCTCACATATGTCCTTTTGTTGTGTGCCATATACAAGAATTCCATCACCCTATCTTTGAGGGAATATTGGTTAGATCCAGCTCATTATTTTACAGCTCCAGGGCTGGCTTGGGATGTCTCTCAGAGTCTGGAGTGTCACTTGATAGTGTGCTGGATTACAAGGAGGAGTCTTGGCTGAAGCGTTACATAGGAACAAACACTGCCTTGCAGACTGAAGCCACCTCAGATTTTGAAATAGACTTCAATAAACCGATGAATGATGCAGTCTTTGGAAAACGTTGGCAGTCAAATTAACTACATGCTCCTCACAGAGGAGAAAAATTGGAGAAACACATCGCAGGACCACATTTGTTATGAGAACTTGGCGGGCATAAGTCAGATCACTCCATGGATCACACTGAGGAAACCCATATACATAGGGCAAGCCACCCTAGACCTTTTGAAGGTACTGATGTACCAGTTCCATTAACAGAAGAAGCTACCACTGTTCAGCTTATAATCTTACACCTATGTTTGTGGGAACTGGCTCATTACTATACCATGTGTTGACTCCCAATTTGGATGCAGACCTGAGCAAGATTTCTCAAGACTTGGACATGTCAGACTACCACACAGATCATGCTCTTTACTCCAACATGAACAAGAAAGTTGTAGGTAAATTCGAGGATAAGTGTGCTGAACAGAAGGTGGTAGCATTCTGCAGAAAATTAAAACTTAGTTTAACGCTACGTAGAGCCAAATAAGGGTCCTAATATGGATCCAAGGTTCAAGCATCCCTTTACCTGTATCATGGCTGGTCCAAGTCAATCTGGGAAAACCGAACGCGTAAAGCCCTTGGTAAACAATCCTTGAAATGTGATAGTTCCCCCATGGGTCAGAGTCCTGTGGCACTACAGAGTTTGGCCAAATGGATATGAAAACATGCAGCTAAAGGTAGATGTTGTGTTTGGTCTGGATGGACTGGGAGATACATGTGAGAATGTACCCCTCTTGGTGGTTGTTGATGACCTGATGGATGAAATGCACAAGCATGTGCTAGACATCTTCACAAGAAAAAGTCACCATCAAAATACAAGCATCATATTAATTGTGCAGAATTTGTTTGCCAATGGCAAATTTTTTCACACTGTCAGTTTAAATACTCATTATTTAACAGTTTCGGAACATGCACAGGACAAACAGCAAATACCTGCATCAGCAAAACAGAATCCAAGAGAAGTCGAGCTGTGGTGGATGCATTTGAGGAAGTAACCAAGAACCAGCACGGCTATCTCTTCATCGACTTTGCACCTGCCACCCCCAGAAATATAAGATACGGCTCGGACATTTTCAGTTCAAAACCTAGAGTATTTATGATCCAGAAGAATGATGGCATAGAGAAAGGTTTCCTAAGAGAATGATGCAATGAACAAATTTTCTAGACGAATGCAACAAAATGCTTCCATACTGTCTTCTTTGAATGCATACCCACTGAGCATGAGAAGTAGTATGATACAAAAAACACCTCCTGAGTTGATAAAAAAAAATGGCATTTGTGGATGTGTGCTCAATATACTAAGAGGCAATGTGAAACTTTCCAACAGTCAAAAAGAGAGTCTGCAGAAATGTAAGCACAAACTATGAAAATTAGCTGCAAGAGGCATACCAAGAGGACAGAAAAAAAATCTCAACCAAAGGGGAGGATTCATGTCTGTCATTGACAGCAAAACTTGTAAGCACTCTCTTCAAACCCACTTAAAATGAGCACCATAAAAAAGATTAAATTTGTAGATAGCAATGATGCACTAGCAGTCAAACCTCAACCCGTCACTGTGAGACCCATCAATACACTGACAAATCCTCATATATCAAAACTTTCATAAATCAATGATCAAGTGACCACTGCAGTGCAAAATAATGACATAGCAGCTTACGAAACAGCTTTTCACGAAAACTGGAAGACATATAAGACTAAGAAGGAGCAACAAAGTATTTCTATACCACACCAGATGACCACTCACATACCACATCAGTCACAACAGGCAATTTCTGTCATTCTAGAAATGGAGTAGGAGGAAATTTAGAAACTGTATCAAGGTGTGATTGCCAATGTTCCAAAGAGTTTGAGGAAGAATGCAGTACGGCTTCTGGGGTGTGTGAAAAAGAACCCTCATCTGACCATCAATAGCAATGGAAAACTGAAGTTGAAAGGTGGTTTGATGAAGGGTAGTTGCAAAGAGGATCTCATTGTCAACTCTGTAAGCAGGAGACTAGAAGCACAATCTGTTCCTGGCCTGCCTGAATGTCATGATTTCCTGTGGAGAGCCAACATACCCAAGACCATAGTCCCTCCATCAGTTATTCCTGATGTACCAAAGAAAGCCAGGAGGCAACCACCACCACCCACTGACAAGTAAGAGTGAAAAAGGGGCATAAAACTTTGGAAACTCAGTGGGTAAAATAAGAAGAATGGATCATAAACTGGCAGCTATTAACTACAGCCCTACCAATACTGGCAGCTATGGAGGCATTAACAGACTTGCCAAAGCTGCTGATGTCAGTGAAAGTAAAGCAAAAAGTTGGTAAATCAAACAGAGAGTGTACACTTACACAAACAACCAAAGAGGAAATTCCCACGAAAACACATTGTTGCACAACTGATGAGCAATGGCAAGTAGATCTGTTTGACCTTCCTTCTATTGTGAGCTACAAGAATGGTAATCGATATATCATGACAGTGATTGATTGTTTGTCTCGTTTTGCTTGGCCAGTCCCAGTGAAGAGTAAAAATGTACATGCTGTCAACAAAGCTATGCAGAGAGTATTTGAAATGGCTGGTACCACTGCGGAATGTATCCAAACTGACCTTGGCCCTAAGTTTTACTAATTCTTTCCAACAGCTGATGAAGCAGTATGAAACAGAACACTTTTCTGCTAAAAATGTACATTTTAAAGCAGCAATGGTTGAGAGGTTTAATCTTACCCCCAAAGAGAGGATGTGGCAATACGTTTCATATAGGGGTACTCATTGGTACATCAATGTGTTACCCGATTTGCTGAGTGCCTACAATTCTCCACACTTGTCACTGAACAGTTTAACACCATGATATGCAAGGGAACAGGACAGTGAGGATGATCTGTGGGATATGCAGTATGCAGACATACCACTGCACAGAGAAAAAAGAACGGTAAACCAAACCTGAAAATGGGTGATTTTGTTCAAATAGTGCATACCAAGGAACCATTTAAAAAAGGGTTTCAGACTCAAGAGACAGAGGAAGTTTGGCATGAGGTGTACGTAGACACACAAAAGTTGACAATAAACATGACATTGCCATATGTAGAGCTGGAAATTTTAAGTGGACAATTTTGGCAAGTCCTTGGATTTGAACAGTGGGAATTCAGCTCTGGTAATCATGGTAGTTTCATGAGGTCAAACTACCCTTGTGCACTGAAGCTTCGTACAGAACTATATTTGGAAGCAGGATTACACTCCATATTTGTGAATACAGATGTAGTTGAACATACAGTGATTGGAGATACATCCAATTCTGCAAATCGTTAAAGTTGCAGGAGGAAAATGGCCAGCAGAGTACCACAACTTAGAATGCATCACTTTATCAACCTGTAAAAAACTAATAGGTTTGATGTTATGACCATAAAAATGACATCTCAGACTGGTCATCCAATTCTATTTCAAAGAAGTAAAGCATGTGTTATGCTTCATTTTTGGCCTAGAAGACAAAGACTACTGCCATAAAATTAAAACATACTGAGTATGTTGCCCCTACTGACTATGTCTACAAAATTTACTACATCAATCAGACTGGTCAGGGAATTCCAGTTTACAAAGGGGGTTTGGTTACATTCTTGGCAGCCTCTTCAGATTTGCATCCCCACTTTGTAAATCTGCAGCCAAAACCATAGGACGAGAGGCTTTGAATTTTGGAGTGGGAATGGCAAAGGAAAAATGATTGATAACGATGTCCAAACTTCAGCAGACAGAATCCACACAAGTGTTCAAAATGTGGTGAAAATCGAGAAAAAAATAGATGAATTTTGGAAAATAAGCTATATTAATATTATCTTGTTATAATTTAATGTGATCATATTGTATTTGTGTCTTTTGTCCACAACCACTTCCTAGTAGTCATTACCCAATTCCGTAGTCCAAATTCTTTACTCTCCATAAGCTAACCTGTCACTGTCTAACGAAAATACAACGGGAAGTATTATTATCCATATTGCACACGTTCTTCTGTAGAATTTTGACATAGGTTATATTAGCCAAAAAAAATAAAGGGTATTTAATGTGTAACTACTCAGAACATGTTTTGGAGCCTGTACCCGTACATGTCTCTCTGAGGAGGGCTCCTTGTCTAAGCTAAATATTCAGCAAAGGCAACCCATATAGTGATGAATAAATATAAACGTGGCAAATGATGAATTAGCTAAATAAGTAAAGTTTCGCTTATAAATACAGAGCTTCATTATGAATGAAGAATACCTGTCAAACTAAACATGATTACTAAATTTGTGTAGTGCAAGTTCAGATTAGAATAATTTGACTTACCCCTGATCCAGTATGTACCCTTTCTAGCTGGATAACTTATCTGAATTAAAATAAAACCTACAATGTGGTCAAAAAGGAACAAGATACACTTTGCCCAGAGGTATGAGCAAAGTGGGACAAGCAATGAAATATTTTGAAGGACGATATATTTTAAAGCATTAAAGTCTTTTAGCAAATGGAAATTTGTGCAGCCGTTTACAAACTATTAGACAAAAAGCACACAGTTCCTGGCGATTAAGTGGATGTTTGAGGGTCGGTTCCTTAATTAACGGGCGCGCTTGGCCCGGGTCTCCTGCACCTGTTTTTACGAAAAATGCATTTTGGTGTAAGTAATCCAAAGTTTGATAGAAAAAAACTACCATGGCTCAGAAGCGGATTTTCTTTTTTATTTGTCTTTGCTTATCTCGACCACGTAAGAAAAAACATTACTTTTGCATGGTTTTCTTTCCTTATTAAAGAATAAATTTGTCATCGTTTTTGCTTCCTTTTCTTTTCTTCCTTTTTGTACTTTTTTATCTGTGTGAATTAAACTTGGTAAAGTACATGATGCTACTTATATGGGTGAATAATTCAAACGTGCTAGGAACACTTGATGGCGTGAAAAGCAATCCCTTTGATCGTCTTTACCATGTTTCCAATTGCCATAATAATTTACACTTTAAAGATTCTTGTATCGTTTACGGTTGTCGCTTTATCCACATTTGCTGTATGACTCCCCGTGCGATCTGTCTTGAACAAAATGCTTGACATCAAGCTGCTTTCCATCCAAAGCACAAGCTAAAACTAGAAAAGAATATTTGCTTCATCGCAAAAATGTGTGTACATGAGAGTTGTTGCCCGATAGATTTAAACTGAAAATGAAAAATCTGCATAAGAAAAAATATGATATTTAAGGGTAAAAATGTAGCAAAATAAAGCTCTTGGAATGAAAAAGGAAAAATATGTGCAGGTAAAAATGAAATACCAGGAATAAAGAAAGAATTCTTGATAAAACAAAATGCCAAATGTCAGCTGACCAGTAATTACACATTTCATTGCAACTTTGATTCATTTGTGGGTCACTGTTGACAGTACAGCATCGGCTGTTGACAAAATGGTCACCATGTGGTAGCATAAATGTGTCATGTCTGACATGAGTTTAAACAACAAATCATACATGTAATTGACTGCTGATGACACACCATCACTTCTTCTTTGTCTATCATAAATATGTACATGTCTGCTATTTTTGTTCCTAATTTGCATTATTTTAACTTCACTGATAGGGCGACACACTATTCAGAGAGTCTTCAGTGGTGTCTGTCTGAGTTTAGCTTAGCTCTCAACAAAATTGATGATGGACCAACCTAGGATGTGAATTCGGAATGGCACGCCTACGCATAACAGTTCTCAAGATAAATATTCAACATTTATGTTTTTAGGTCCGCTTTATAGGTGTACATGGAAATCCAAATTCCACTATTTTTGGTTTATGGTACACTGGATGCGCCTATAGCAAAGACTGTGAATTAATTTTCGAATGATATCTCTACCAATATCAATTTTGCAGATATTCAACATTTACACTTTTCAAGTGCCCCTAGTTAGCATTCATTCAAGTTTTACAACTTTTGCCTGTATTTCATAGGATGGGCCTGCAGCACAAGCCTATTACTTGGAGTTGAAATGGCACCTCTACCTATCATAGTTTTAAAAGATATGCAACATTTAAGCTTTTGAAGTGCCCCTAATTAGGATAAATTAAAATTCTACCACTTTTGTTTGCGGTTTACTGGATGCACCTGCAGCACAAACGCATAAATTAAACTTGGAATGACACTTCTATCTGGAATATTTTGAAGATGTTCAACATTTTTACTTTTTCAAGTACCCCTAATTAGCATAAATTTTACAGCTTTTATTCGTGGTTTACAGCACAAACCTCTAAATTTAGGTTGTGATAGAACCTCTACCTATACAAAAACTTTGAAGATATTCAACATTTAAACTTCTCAAGAGCCCCAATTAAAATTAAAATTTTACAGCTTTTAGTTGTGGTTCATTGGATGCGCCTATAGCACAAACCTATAAACTGAAGTTGGATTGGTATATCTACCTACTATATAATAGTTAAGAAGATAATTAAGAAGATAGATAGATAGATAGATAGATAGATAGATAGATAGATAGATAGATAGATAGATAGATAGATAGATAGATAGATAGATAGATAGATAGATAGATAGATAGATAGATAGATAGATAGATAGATAGATAGATAGATAGATAGATAGATAGATAGATAGATAGATAGATAGATAGATAGATAGATAGATAGATAGATAGATAGATAGATAACCTGTTTAACTTGAATTTATCATTACTTTCTTTTGAAGGCAAAGCCCAAACCCTCATATTAAGGCACATTGTGCAGTTTGCATCAGCGTGACCGTGCCACGTCCCTGCGAGCACCGTGGAAAGAAAGTAGCTCAACGAAAACTATTGGTACATCATGCCTCACATGATGTGCAGAATTAAAATTATGACTAAGACAGCCGTCCGAGATCCCTTTACGGCTGACGGCCCATGGGTCAGATTTTAAATAAGGGATCCCCTTAGCATAGGAATATTGCATTGGTATCAGAATAGAAAGGCATTCCTTTATATTACTTACCCACTCTGCACAATTGTAGGAAATCGAATAATCAGTGACTATTACTTATCAAGATTGATATCCAAATTCAGTCTAATTTGATATCCGTCCAAATATGAAGGCAAAGTAACAATTTTCCATGAACTATTTCCAAGTTCGAACCTTTTTATATTGTTGTGGGTGCAAGAATACCAAAAATGATTTCTCGGTTTATTTGATTTATCCTTAAAATATGTTTTGATATGAATGGAGAGTCCATCAAAGACAGTGAAAAGATCATTCGTACCTGAAGAAAAAGATAAGAGATTTTCTTCAATTCGAGAATTCCCCAGGCTCCATCGATTCTCGTTATCAGTTCACTAACCAATAACCATCGCCTTTGATTTTTTTGCCATGTTCCCTTTCATGGAAAAATGTCCAGCTAGTCTATTGGCATTGCCAAGCAATCATCACTTTCCGCCATGAAGCAGGATCATCTGCGTAAAAAAGGCACGGAATGTCGCAGAGTCTTAAATGAGATCCCTGTACACTGACAACAATCAGCAGATACCGAAGGTACAGTAGTGAACGACATTGGTGACAAGATGCAGCCTTGTTGTATATATATATATATATATATATATATATATATATATATATATATATATATATATATATATATATATATATATATTTGAAGAAATACAATCGGGAAACAGGGCAATACCCTATGTCAACCCTCTCCCACCCCCACCTTGCACATAGGGAAAGTCGAGGGAGAAATTGATGTGGCAATAATTTAGATAACTGTTATGGTGATTGTTTGAATATATGATGTGGTGATGGTTTTGAAACCGCAGAGAAATATATAATTCCTCACACTTAAATTTTTTCATTATTGTGTATCACCTGTTCTTTTCTTCCTGACAAAACATATTTCCATCCTGTGTAGATATATGGACACGTTTTAAAAAATATGTGCAGTGACATACTTTCCAAGCAGTGACACGATTTCAATGCAATTCCCGTTCTTCTATTTCTCTGATTTCACCTTTTATTTTTGTTTACTTCTTCATCATATGTCGTTGAATAATGACAAGAACGAGAAAATAAGTAAGTATGTATGTATGTATGTATGTATGTATGTATGTATGTATGTATGTATGTATGTATGTATGTATGTGTGTATGTATGTTGATTGGCTCAGGAGCCGGAAAAAAAAAAAAGAATTTATTCACATCTGAGATCTGTTCGCCCCCTTAGAGTGCTTACTGCAAACTGCATGTCACCCAAACAATGCTCCTCTGACACCATCCACAAGATTATATGATTGAAGTACGTCGCACAAAATTGAAAACAGAGAGGATTCAACATTCCAAGAAAAAATGCCTGTGTTTGGCAATCACACCTGCAATAGGTTGCTAAATGGAAAGTAGCTTAGCTAACAGGTTGGACACGTTTAGCAAGATGCATGATCATATCTGGATACAGTTATTGTCGTTGTAAATGCAGCCGTGTATAGAGACATTATTACTCTGGTTTTTTAAATGGGCCTATAATTTTTATCTGGTCAATATTGGCTGTAACAATAGAACATGAATAGCGGAGAGGTCCTATATAAATTACAGAACCTCTTTCTGTATTGCCATTCAAAGGAATCCAGGCCGGTAGCCGGGGGTGGTGGTGTCGATCGACACCCCCAGCAGCGCCAAAAAGGTCCAATGATACCCCCCCCACCCCACCCCCCAAAAAATCAATCAAATAAAACAATAATACCAAATTAAAAAAACTAAAACAGAAAGGAAGAAGGAAGGTATCTCTAAATTACATGTTTACAATAACAATTATTCTCTGCCTAAGGTCCGCACAACAATTTATTAAACCAAGAGCAGTCTACTTCTTTTGATTAATTATAAAACTTCATTTTATAATTTTCACATTTTTTTTCAATATGTCAAGCCTGCCTAAGGCCCATGTTCGCATGACACTCTTCCTATTGGAAATCATACTATTGATGGTAAAAAATCCTACAAATGAAAGAAGAATGTTGGACCTTTTAAGTTGTTTTCAACTTTTTTCTTGGACCTTTATTTCATCTATTGTTGTTTTGTTAATACATCAAACCCAGCTTCAGAAATGCTCTCTGAGACGGAACTGAATAAATACCTTTCTTTTATTGAAGGAATGAAAAGGAGCTGGTTTACATTCAAGATTTGTTATGTCAAAACTTGGTTCTTTGATGTTGGACGTTAAGGTTTTATGTCGAAACTTGATTCAGCAATAGTAGACCTTTTTAACCTTAAATTATCCAATGTTCAATGGACTCTTTCGATATGTTGAGATCAACTTCACGTGCCCATTGTATAGCGTCACTTGTACTTTAGCAGCATTGTTGGTATGTGGGTCTGACTGGAAGACTGCCGTAAAGAACAATTTTAATTGAAATTCAACAAATATAATCATGCATAAAGTAAAAGAAAAAAAATGAAAAAAAAAAGAAACAGAGTGCATAGAGACAAGTAAAAGAAAGAAACACTGGAAATACCGACAACAATTCAAGCATTTAAGTTCAAAAAGTGAATTTTTTTTTTCGTTTATCAGGTCTATGTACAGATAGCCGTCAGCTTTGTAAAAGGTCCACGTTGGTAGAGTACAGTATATTGAATAACCAGCTAAGATAAGTTTACCATGTATCTCATTATGGTATACCTAGTAAAGAAATAAAAGTGTTACGAAAGTTTTTAGAGCTGTATCACAGTAAAGACTATATAGTTTAAAGGTAGTCGAGCTATGTATGCCGCAAAGACTAGTTTTAATGTAATCGAGTGGTGCCCGGGTAAACTAAGTCCACTATCCTATGTCTAACTCCATGAAATTCAAAATTCAGATACATAAGCAAAGGATACATTGTTGCAAAGGCCATGATCAACAGATCATACATAAGATAAAATTATGACCCTTTCCTTTTAATTGATGACAAAAATTTGCTTTGATCTGAAGATGTGACAGCGGAATGCAACAATGTGGAAATAACGCGTTACCGGCTCAACCATAATCTGTACTATATTCGCCGAAATGCTCCTCACACGTGTGCCTAAGAAGCGGCCGACATATTATCTTTATTTGTGTTTGTTTCGGAATTCCAAGGCCGAATCTAACAAACCCACAAGGCAGAGTAGCATCAACTTTGAAGCACTATAGCATTACTGCAGAACAAGATAAAAATTTTCGAGGACGCCTTTTCATCCACACATGTAGCCAGTAAATTGAGTAATTATCTGAAAACAGTTCGCAGTTTAATAAAACCATTATGATGTTATTTCCACATATGTACATTCATGTCATATTACATTGTAATTTCTGATCAAAGAAGTTGTTTATACAATTAAATTAAACCAAAGGGTGCTATTTTAGCTCGTTTTATAATCTATTGATCATGACTATTTAAACAATATATACTTTGTGAATACTTTTCAGTTCATGCAGCCTGAAGAGAGTGTACTTAGTTTCACGGGGCATATCATATCAACTATCTCCAAAAATAAAAGCTAATCAAATAGGAACCAACATTTTATTCTCTCTTTCTATCATGTCTGGGTGCAAACCCAAGCATTTTGGTTTTCCAATTGTTCTTTTTCCTTTCTTTCTTTCTTTCTTTCTTTCTTTCTTTCTTTCTTTCTTTCTTTCTTTCTTTCTTTCTTTCTTTCTTTCTTTCTTCTCAATCAATCAATGCTTTTATCTTCATAAAACAGATACAAAATAACTTACATATTATAAGAAGAAAGAGTAGATAAAAGGCAAGCCTTGCCTCTGTACCCACAAATCCGAAGATATAGACTGAGATCGGATATTAATATTCTTCCTCAGGTAAAACATGCATTCAGTTACAAACATGACACACAATATGTTCATAAACCAGTTAGTCAGTGAAAACTATTAGCAACACAATTTGAAAAGAGAAAAGGGAACCATAAGTTTACATATATCTGTGGGGGAAAACTATCTTGTCAATATTTATGTCTGTGTCTATTAACCAGTTTTTAACTCTCTTTTTTAAGTTGTGGAATAATAGAGAACCGACCATTGTGGAGGGTAACATTTTAAATACTTTAGGGGCTACACTTATCATACTCTGACAGTTGTAATTATTATCATGTACAGGAACAATCATGTCGGAACTGGTCCTTGTATTGTATCGTTGATGTTTGAATTGGGAACCGAAATATATATTGGCATTATAAGATCATCATTATACACCAATAGACAAATATTGACAAAATAGAGTTTGGGTATATGTAGAATTTTGGTCATTTTGAAAAGATTTGATGTCTGGGCTTGGTAGTGTGAGAGGGTAATTATGCGTAAAGCTTTCTTTTAAAGAGTAAGTAATGGATATGATATGGGATTGGCAAGCTGTACCCCAGATTTCAATGCAGTAACATATATGTGGATGGATTAACGAGTAATAACGTTGTATCAATGGGTGATTTGGTATTCGAAAACGTATTTTTGATATAATACCAGTGACCGGCGATATACATATATATATATATATATATATATATATATATATATATATATATATATATATATATATATATATATTTAACAAATATAACTTATGAGTTCATTCTATAATTGTCTAGCTTTACACCTAAATATTCAGCAACACTGCCATTATTTAGCTTTTCCTGTCCCAGCAGATCCTGTTCGGCTGTATTATGTATGTTAAGAATATTTTTACCTGTATACAAAATGGAGGTATCGTCTGCGAAAAGTCGTGCAGTCCCATGTGATAAACTGTTTTGGATATGGTTAACATATATAAGAAATAATATAGGGCCAAGTATAGAGCTCTTTGGAACACCACAGTTGACATATGCATGATTTGACTGAACTGATCAAACTGGATAAATTGTTCACGATTGGATCGATAATCCCGGAACCAGTTAAGCGCTATAAACCTTATCCCACACCATTCTAATTTAGGACATAGCAGACTGTGATTAACAGTGTCGAACGCTTTTTAGGTCCAAAAACATGCCAAGACAAAGTTTGTTGCTATCAATTCTGTTTTGAATAAAATTTACAAGTTAAAATAGTGATATTTTAGTGTTATGGTTCTTCCTATATCAGAATTGAATCTGTAAAACAAGTTACCAATGTCAAGAAAATGCAGTATTCTGGTGGCCATAATTCTTTCAAGTGGCTTGGATGCGACTGGTAATACAGAAGTCCGTCTATGATTGCCCAATGAGGTTGGGTCATCCCCTTTGAATATTGGCACAACCTTAGCTACTTCCATCTTATCACGTACTTTTCCTTGTGTTAATGATACTAAAGTATATCAAATACGTGTGTTAAGGGGCTGCTGGTATATCCAGAGGCAACTCTAAGAAGCCTTGGATGAATCATATCATGGACATATGATTTGTTAATGTTAATTTTAGATAAAAGTGATTGTACTTCTTCATCAGTAACGGGTTGTATAAAATTTTGTTTCGGACACCGGTCCCAAGATAATCTTTTATAGGTTTTTCGCTGCCATTTAATTTATTTCTTGAGATACATTTTGACCTTTCTTTTTTTCTTCTTTTACGACCAAATTTGTCCACACTTTTTCTCGGACACTATTATTTCGAAAGCCAACAAACTTGCCGTGACTGACCTACCAGTGAAACTGTGCATATCGTTTGGAACAGTCATGATGTTAAAAATTATACAAATTAAGGACAATTAACATTTTAAAAGCTCCATATCTTCCAAGGCATTGCGGAGAGACACAAAATTTCAATGTGCATGTATATGTTTGTGACACCTGCCAATATAATGGACAGCAAATGAAAGTTGTAGAATTTTAAATTATGCTAATTAGGGGCATTGAAAAATTTGAATATCTCCAAAATTATTATGGATAGAGATGCCATTCAAATCTTAATTTATACGTTTGTGACAATGAACCATGAATCAAAATTGTAGCTTTTTTGCGTCCGTCAGGCCCACCTGGATATTCAATAGAATGATAGAGTGCACAAATTGTAAAAATAGGGTTTGTCCAGCCTCTCCATTCATACATTTGTTTCAGATACTTTCCCTAGCAACAAAGAGATACATTCTGCCATGCAAGGAAAACCAAGTTTAGTCACATCATATGTAGCAAAACTGTAGTCCCAGCAGTTATGGTCAGTATTTTTGGCAAGTGCAACAAAATGTGGCAAGTTTAATAGCTTTTTTGCCATGTAAATAGTCTGAACATATTCTTGTGCAAGGGGGAAAGGGGGGGGGCACATCGTCTTGAATATAGAATGATTTGTTACATTGACACAAAATCATTTAGACTGCAATTATGGATTATATATGATATCAAGTCAGATTTACATGTTGAAGTATTTAATGGAACAATCATCAGTATATACTTTTTATGTAAAAACGCTCACAATCACCATGCAAACGCTGTTAAGGGGAATGCACATTTGAGGTCAGTGTGGCTACAAAATAATTCTGCCCACTGCTGATTGGCTGGAGATCGAGTTTTAGTTAGACAGGGTCCACTGAATATGCAAGCCTGCCTGACAGTGCTCAACTGAGGCTGGTGGAATGGAGTGTTGTAGAGGAAGACATCCCCATGGGGTCCCTGCCTCAGGACTGGACATGCATGTTTGCACGGCCGTGGCGGTGAAAGGCTTACAAGTGACAATGGTCACAGAAGCATTTCCCTGCTTTGATAACTGTCAGGCCATTTTTGTATGTGGCTGTTAGCCCAGGGTCCGTGTCCAATGGACAATGGCCCTGGGTCTGCTAAACAGGCAACAACAACATCACCTTGAACAGAGACCTACATCTGATGAATTATTCTGCTATAAAATAAAAAATGAACGAGGTGATGACTGGGCTCACTCTCTCTTTCTCTGTCCATCTCCCTCCCCCTATTTCTTCTTATGTTTATATGTACAAAATATGAAGATTGTCACAGTTTTAGCCTTTAGAATAATTTACGAGCATTTTTAGCAAATGTCATTATTGTTTGTACAAAATATGAAGACTGGGTCAGTTTTAACCTGCGGAACAATTTACGAGCATTTTTTTGCAAATGTCATTATTGTTTGTCCTTTAGGTAAGGTCCTAGCAAATATTGTAATTACTGCATTGAACCCAGTACTGCTTGTTTTGCTCATGAAACAAATCCGTCAAAAAAATACTGTGAGAAAAGAATTTCCACTTAGGTTTAATGAGTCTTATTTCTCAAAACAGTGAATTTAAAACGTGAGCGAAGTGTGAAGTACCTCAAATAATAACACTGTGAAAATGTACACATGAAAATGAGGCACTTTACAATACATGCATGTAAAAAAAATGGCCAACCCCGGGGCCTTGCCCTTGTTACTTATGAAAAAATAGGTGAATATGCAAAATTTAAATCTTCAATAATTATAGTTAGACTTGCCATTCCAACTTCAATTTATGGGTTTATGGCATTGGCGCATCCAATGAACTATGGAACAAAATTGCACAACTTTAGTTTATGCAAATAAGGTGGATACACAAAATTGAAATCTTGAATAACTTCAAAACTACTATACGGGCAGATGCCATTCTAACTTCAACTTGTAGGTTTGTGACATAACCGCATCCAATGAACTATGAACCAAAGTCGTAGGCTTTTAATTTATGCCAATTAGTCAAATTCAAACAAAATTAAAATCCTAAATTAGGCTCATACACAAAATTTAGATTATGTTCGACAATGGCAAAGTGTACCATATCAAACTGTTCTCATTTTGAAGGCATCCAGACAGATTTCCTGCGAAGCATATCTTCTTTTTTAGTTTTTATCTGCGCTTGTTCTGCAGTAATGCTGTAGCGCTTCAAAGTTGATGCCACTCTGCCTTGTGGGTTTGTTGGATTCAGCCTTGAAATTCCAAAACAAACACAAATAAAGATAATCTGTGGGCCCTTTTTTAAAGCACAAGTGTTATGAGCAATTATGTAAAAACAGTGCAGATTATGGTTGAACCGGTAACAAGTTACTTCCACATTTATGCATTCCGATGTCACATCGTAATTTCAGATCAAATCAGCTTTTTGTCACCAATTAAAAGGAAAGGGTCATGCTTTTATCTTATTTATGATCTGTTGATCATGACCTTTGCAACAATGAGGCATCCTTATACTTTTGCGTATGTGAATTTTGAACTTCAAGGAGTCGGACAGAGGATAGTGGATTTAGTTTACCGGTGCATAGCTCGATTGCATTATTTAAAAATAGTCTTTGCGGTTTACCGGGGCACAGCTCGGCTACCTTTAAACTAGTCTTTACGGTGATACGTGCAGCTCTAAAACTTTCGTAACACTCTTACTTTACCAGGTATACCATTATGGATACATTGTAACTCAGCTTAGCTGGCTATGAAATAAACTGCACTGTACAATCGTGGACCTTTTACAAACCTGAAAGCTATCTGTACATGGACCTACTTTAAAAAATTAATGTATTAAAAGGCCAAAAAATGCACTTTTTTGGATTTAAAACCTTTAATTTTTTCTCGGTATTTCTAGTGTTTCTTTCTTATACTTGTCTCTATGTGCTTAGTTACTTCTTCGTTTTTCGTTTTTTTTTTTTACAGTATTCATTATTATTATTTATTCATTGAATTAATATGCGGACCTTGTGCAGAGAAAAATTATTATTGTAAATATGTATTTAAGAGATACCTTCCTTCTTCCTTTCCCAGTTTTTTGTTGTTTTTTTCCTTTTGTTTTTTGTTTTTGTTTTTTTTTTTTTTTTTTGTTTGTTTTTTTATTTTTGGAGTGTTTGTTTTGGGTTGTTGTTTTTTTGTTTAGTTTTGTTGGGGTTTTTTTGGGGGGGGGGGTATTATGGGACTTTTTAGCGCCCATGGGGGGTGTCGATCGACGCCCCTGGCAACAGGCCTAACCTATGTCACCTGTGGAACAACCTAGAGACTAAGGATACGTTCTCCGACTTTGGAAGAATCAAGCCAGTAGTTTGCTTGAACTCAATCCTTCAAAAATACATATTTTTTTTAATAGACTTGGATCACACCACCACCTAATGAGCAATTAATGCCCATAAGTACTACTCAAAAATGTCCAGGTGTGATTAAACAGCAACCAATGTCGGATCCGGATCTTTTTATTAAATTTTCACGTGTAAAATTATGAACGGCTGCAACGGACGCAAATCCATTGTGTGAAAGACACAAGGCCACATGGCAAGGTAGTGGTCACATTCACAAATCAACGAAGGAGGTCGACCTTGATTATTGCGGAAAACGAATGACGACAAAATTTGTTGTAAGAATTCCACAACAAAACTGGCACCAGAAATATGTTTTAAGAACCATGTACCGAACTGGTAATCCCTTGCAAATGTGCACGCTGTGGTGAAAAATGACTGTCATTCGTGCATGCTTCCCTACAATTTATCAATATGAATACAATATTCTCCCAACTTTGTTGGCATTAATTTAGTATTTCGCCTGAACCTGGATAACTATTGGTATATCTTTGAAAGGGCATGTTTAACACATAAAATGGCTTATACATTGTACGAAATTGATAAATATGTTTGTAATCATTGCAAAAAAAAATCATCGTATTTGAATATATTTTGATAATTACAAAATTAGCAAGTGAATGAGCATGGTATTGGTTGAAAACTGATTTTGTTGTTTTCGATTTAAGATTTAATTTAAATTTTATACTTTGGTGAAAATTCAAGTCATGTCACAATTGTGTCTAAAATTAAAAGAAACCCCTATTGAAACGAACTGTACCTAAATTTAATACATATATGTATCTTTATGTGTGTGTGTTTGTGTGTAAATGTGTGCTGAATTACACATAAAACATAAAATGCCGTGTTTTATTCGCTCTTGAATAGGCATATGGAAAATTAAGAAAAATATACATGTTTTGTGATCACTTTTATCGTGTATTGGATAGACAGTACCTGGTAACTGTATCATGGTATGTCCATATCAGCCGACAACGTTTCCTTGCATCAGATGATAGAGAAAATCACACACGCAGGGTCAAAGTATGTTCAGGCCCGGTCAATGAATTTTGGCATCACTGTATTCACCTCTATGCTTTAAAGAACACTGATCACTTTCTGTTTGAGATCATCTACTGCCTTAATAGATGTCTTTGTTAAGACTCCTCCTTGATACGACCATTCCCCTACAATTTGCTTTCTCAATGAAGACCACTCCCCCATTACGAGCTATGTTTGTCAGTCATATGCATGGTCTTAATAGAGAGATTCCACATTAATTGCTTATTCTTTTTTAAAAAATCATGTTATTGCTAAGTTTCAGTACTCCGGAAAATGAATCTAAAGTTTGCATCCGTGCATTATCTGTATATATAACATGGTTCAGTTTGATACTCGTGACAAAAGCTTTTTCCAAACTGCATTTGGTTGTCGATTGACAAAGAATGACCAACCAGTCTGTCAAATTTGAAAGCTGTGGAGCACTTTTTTTATTTACACTGCATTTTTTAGCTTAATGGTAAAATTACAAAGGTAGTACCGAAATCGCTAGCGATTCCTTCGCCATTTCAGCAAGTTTGTACAGATGATGTCAAGTTCTATGCGAACTCATCCACATGACCCTCTGTATGGTTGTATGACAGGTCAAGCTGAGCAGCTATTTTGCCTCTGCCTGCCGGTGCTCAGAAACAAAAATGCTTCTTGCCTCTGGTGCAGACCATGTGCATTTTTGGGATGGGATGGGGGGGTGGGGGTGGGGGGCTACATTGGTGACACTTCACAGGTATAACAAAACCTGCACGCAGATTCTATTTATTGTATGAAGGTTGTATTAAGTGTTATATACTAAAGAGGTCCATTTAAGAATGTGATGGCAACGTATTAAATTGGATTTTCTTGCTGGAAGATAGAAAGGATCAAACAAGATATCATAACGAAAAATACATGTGTGTCGATTTCTCCATTTGCCTGCTAAAAATCGAAGTCTCCGAAGCTGTCAATTATACACCGAATGTATGTTTGGGGACAGTGGCTGAAGACACAGTACAACCGTACCGGACCTCTTTTGTGAACATGGCCACTTTTTTATCGCTCTGGTATGTGATTTTGTAGTTTGAAATGTTTATCGTAAGCTTCGGAAATATGTATTTTCATAGTATAGTGAGTACACTATGTTCGTGTTTTTTCTATAAACGATGACAATGTAATGCAAAACATGGTGTGAAAATGGGCTATCAAGGAGACCATCAGTGCCCTCTGTATGACAGTGTTCTTAGTCACCACTAGATGTCAGCATAGATCAGTGTCAGCTTTCTCGATGCTAGTTATCGCTATATTTCTTGCAACTGCTGCCAGATGGCATTACGACAATGCGGCACAGGCAGCTGCTGACATCTACTAGTATTGTTAGACACTATGCCACAATCCCATGGACAAAGCACCGGTAACTGAAATATGATTGCATTCAACAAATTTACTGTTGAGGTAAGCATGAAATTTTAAAGATACTCAACTTATGTCAAGTTAATCCTTTTATTCACACCATTTTGAAGATCACAGTATCAGAATATAGGGGCCACATTTAAATCCAGACCACCACTCAAAACTTGCTTTGGTCTGTAAAATATGTCGAGAAATTAGAACTTTATTTTTTTTTTTTTTTAATTACGAGTAGGGACTTTCGCAGACGACATGAATCTGTAACACATAATGCATCCATCAAAGGATATCTGTCACTGTTTTGTACAAAGAAAATATGTCTAGGCCGAATATTTCGTCTATATGTTGCCTATGTTTTCTATAGTAACCATCATACGAACCAAGAAATGCAAAAGAGCTAATAACGTCTAAATCTGAAATTTATAACTGTATCCATTATTTCATGCCGCGGCCACACTTAGGTACAGAACACTAACTGTATGACATCAGTGCTTATCATCATCATCATCATCATCATCATCATCATCATCATCATCATCATCATCATCATCATCATCATCATCATCATCATCATCATCAGTTTTAGTATTATTTTGGAAGCTAAACTAAAAAGGATTGTGCACATACGTGTTACGGCCGTTTGTGCAAAAACTTGAAACATAACGGGGATCGGGGTCGAGGAGGGGGGAGGGGGTCGGACGAACTGCTTTCTCGCTTCTCGCTGTAATGAAAGGGACTTTCAATATCTTTAAAAGTCCCCAAGGACGGAAAACTTCAAGAATTCGTACCTAATCCCAGCCATCCATCCCCAACCTCCAACTCCAACCCCCACCCCCACCAAACAAAAACAAAAATGATTACGGCCCAGATAGTTATGTTTTAATTTGCTATGGGACTGTACAAAGAGATAGGCTTGTTCCACCGAAGTATACGTTTCAATAGTCACATGCATTGTAAATTATGCGATTTGAAGGCGGCAAAATTGCTATAAATCACACGTCGAATCTTATAGTTTCTGCTGTGTCACTAATGTGTACTATCGTTTAATTTTGGAATTTCGTTAAATTTTTTTGGGGGGTGTGGGTTTTTTTTCAATTTTCTTTCTTTTTTAACCATAAGTTTTGATGAACGAGGCCCCGACTCAAAAAAGTTGTGCAGCATGACCTCGTGAGCGAAATCGAAAACAGCATAAGAATGGAAGAAATTAAGAAAACGTATAACTTTCGATAATTACTCGGTTGGCCAGATTTCAACTTTATTACGCTACTAACTTCTAGTAGCGTCTGTGATCTTTTCTTTGATCCTTGAACTACATGGTCTACTCTTACTCGAGATCGGTCGAGACACCAGCCACTTTGTTTGCATGGTTGAATTTCCCACACTTAAGATATTGTCGTCTTTGTAAATATTGATATTTCCAATGTAATAAATCATTCTTAGATATGGATATTTGATTCTCTTCCCGGTTCAAGATGTGAAAATAAAACAGGTAAGGAAGCCAGACCTACATCCATAAGCTGATACTAACCTTGAACACTGGCGAGTTGTGCAGTTTAGTTCCATTAAGATTTGAGGTTTTGATACACACACCATATTTGTGTGTATATATACACATACATAAATACACACAAACTTAAGCTTTGTTTTCTCATTACTTTTTCGTATGATATGCAGCACTATGCTAATCACTGTAGTATATTTCTGTATGTAGAAACGGCAAACCCTTCATGCATAAATCTAAAATGTATAGAGAGACCCTTTCAAATATACCTACTTAAACTTCAGGATAAAACTGTTGATCATTATTTGGTTATACCTAATCCAATGGCAACACAGAACTCTTGCTGTCACTACTATATATGTGTTGTGCTGTTCTGTCAGTGTGCAGATAATTGTTATTGTCGTAACTTGTGTAAATTCAAGTCATCCTTGGGCCAAGTTTTCACCCAAATCCTGAAAATATGTAATTATGAATTTTCTTATAAAAAGAAACGATTTCATTTTTAATGAAACAGATGTTTTAAGTGATAAAACATTTATCAATCTCTTTTAACGAAATTGTTCTATGATTTAAAGTTCAGATACAAAATGCTAGTCCAAAATGAATATGTCGTGATACGTGTAATTGGTAATAACTTATGACCAGATATTTTAAGTAAATTCAAGGTGGCGGGGTTTTTTTTTACTGATATCAACAAATTGCGGCAATTTCCAAGTGACCATTTTACTGAACACAGGTTAAAAGTGATTATCAAAGCTACACACGAACGGCCACTGTCAAATAAATTTAAACACACACACACACACACACACACACACACACACACATATGTATGTACGTATATATATATATGTATATATATATATATATATATATATATATATATATATATATATATATATATATATATATATATATATATATATATATATATATATATATACTGCTTTTAGCCACTCAGTGCTGTGCAATTAAGACCATACAAATATACAAGACCACATTGGTGACCACTTCAATATACACCATTATGTATTATACCATTATTAATTTTATTTACCTATGTTTTGGAGTTTTTTGTTGGTCTTTATTTTAGTTATTTTTTCTGTTATTGTTGGGTTTTGTTTGTTTGCTTGCTTTGTTTTTTTTTTTTTTTTTTTGTGGGTTTTGTTGTGGGGTTTGGGGGTTTTTGTTTTTGTTTTGTTTTGTTTTGTTTCTTTGAAGGGTTTGTTTGTTTTGGTGTTTTGCAGGAGGTTGCTTTTTTGCTTTTTTCTTTATTTACTTATTTTTTGTTTATGGCAATCCAGGTGGAATATTATATGGTTTATTTGTGTCTGAGTTTGCTGTGTGGTTAAATGATTATACTCAAACACACGCGGGACCTCTGTGGAACCCTGCCGGCTCTTAACGCTTTCTGCCAAGCATTTATAACCACGTTGATCATTATTATGTGCAAAGGACACTTCTTTTTTTAATCTCCAACTGATGATTACTACAAAAAACTTGTGACGATCGGAATTATCAAAATCCTTTTAAATTCAAAACTGAGTAAAAAGCAACTCTCTTTCGAGTACTGTGAACTTCACCCGGGGAAAAAAGACCAAGCTCTGTGTGCACTTTGGGCACTGTGAGAGCCGAGAAAAACCTTAGAGGTAAACACTGAGATGTTGCTGAATTTCTTTTCACGTTACTATTTTTGTGGTCAAGCAATTGCCACCGAGCCCAAGCCATTACGTGCCACAGATTATAGTTATTATGAACTTGTTCGTTCCATGGTGAAATACAAAACTAACCCAGTGGACTGATCGTGTCATCTTTCTGCAGTGAATACGACACATGCATATTAATTTCCCGCCACAAAGCACGGGGTTCACACCTGTCAATCACGGAGTACACAGGGGCATATCACTGTCACAGACAAGGCTAGATACCCCTTTTAGTGTCTTTTAGGGGAATTTAAGCGTACAAATACCAAAATCACATTCATTTACTGGTCCCTAAATTGGTTACAAGAATAACTTTCCATCTGCTTGTACAAAGTATTCTTATTTCCAAAATATTAGTAATATCCCACTTCCCCACAGGCAGCGGCTCGTATCTCGCAGGCGAGACTATGGTTACAAGGAGAACCGGGTATGGAGTTGTGGCGGGAAATTAATGTGCATGCCTCGTATTGTAAAAGCGTACAAAAATGTACAATTTTATATCTAATATGTGGTACTTTCGCCTTTTCTTTTTGGCTGAGCATCCCTTTGTGATTAATACCGACATAAAGTTCACGTTACAAAATAATATATACTGCTGGGGGGGGGGGGGGAGATCCCCCCCCCCCACACACACACATACGCCCTCCTCCCGTCAACATGATGCACATTTATGAGGGTTGGGGGGTACTTTATAATATATCTTACTCTTTTCATCTCTTTTGGGAGGAAATGGTGGTCCTTAAAAGGACCTTTTTGGTTGTTGTAGTTGTTTGAAGGCCGCATGCATCAATAGCAGGTGTGACCACCACGCTTCTGTAAGCTAGCTTGGATCCGCCTTGGAATGCTGCTTGTCAGCTTGGTGATCTCAGTCAGGGGATTTTTGATTCCGCTTATCTGTGAGTCTCTGTGCCAGATGGTCCAGGGTGGCTGTGGGTTTTTCATACTTATCCCTGATTGGACGGCCAAGCACATCCCACAAATGCTTACAAAGCTCATAGGCACGCCAATACCATACACACTTTTCTATGTATGCCTGAATCGAATGCGGCCAAATTTAAGTGCGCGTAAAAAGTGCTTAAGAGCCTCAGCTGCCACACAAGCACTTTTACACACACACACACACACACACACACACACGCACGCAGGCAGGCACTTCCCGCCCCTCTCTGGCTGTTGTCTTGTTTGCAGGACATTTTGTGTGTGTGTGACTGCTCAGGCATACCCTAAGCTATCCTTTTATCAATGTTCCATGCAACACTCTTATTTTCCATATATAAAGGCATAGTTAGAGCGGCCCATGTTAAACCAGTGGGTGTGACATTTTCCCCCAGCGGTATATGTGCTTTTTTTATCCATTCTCTGGAAATATTCCCCAGTTGACCTGATGATGTTCAACAACGTACATTGGAAGTATTTTTCTCCATGGTCGCTTTCAGGTAAAAAGAGGAAGGGTGGATAAGAAAATCATTAGGAGCCCATTGAAGTTTTACCCATTTTGTATGTTTGGTTGCTTTTGTTTCGTTTGTTTTTGTTTGTTTGGTCGTTACTTCGCTCTTTCATCCATTGTGTATATACCGACCCAAAACAATTGAAATGTACGAACGACAACTCTGTCTTAGATGTTTTCAAGGAAATAATGCATATATGCAAATTTAAGGCATTTACAAAGTAAATATTATGATCGTCATCACAAGGATAAGTATAATTGGTGTTTTTAATATGTAATGGACGCTCTGTGCACCGCTCTGCGTTTCTATATACATGAATTAGAGGCTTTAGTTGAATACAATCAGAGAAATAAATGATGTAGTATGATATATTTACAACATGCCACAGGATGTAAGAGTGACAGGTTTCAAAAAGAAATGCAAATTAAGTTGGTCTGTACATGAAGCGGATGTAAATCCCACACATCCCCCACCACCTCCTGTTTAAGAGAGACGGAGAGAGAGATTTCTCATTTAATTCAAACGGAAGAAATGATTTTAAACTGAACTACCATAGCAGTCAATGTACCATGTCGCCCTGGGGACCCTCAAGCTGACATGGAGCTCTATACATGTTGACAATTTGATATCATTGTATATTTGACACTAATTGTAGTCTCTTGATGACATAAAGACTATATATTTTAGTGCTTAATCTTATAAGATAAAATGTAGAATTTAACGTAAGTCGATTCCTAATTACACATTTGGCCGGCAAAAATAAAGAAGTCGGGGGGGGGGTGTTTTTGTTTTTGTTTTTGTTTTTATTTTGGGGGGGTGGGGGGTGGTTTTTGGGGGGGGTGTTTTTGTTTTTTTTTCACTGACGTCAAAGCACGAGGTAATTTTCAGCTTTGCCTCTCTATGACAGGAAAACGAACAGCGTGAAAAAAGGTCTCCGCACTATATTTAAGAGTTCTTTACACGTATTACGCTTAAAGAAAAAAGTTTGCGGTCCCTTATATAATTTAGTGATATACCCAGAATCGTTATTGATCAAACATTTCCTGGAGGCGGGTTGAGCAGTGAGCCCCAACCCTCTGCCAATCAAGTTGATGGCTAGGTCGTTTTGTGGGCGTACCCAAGAAGTCCAGAATCCTTCTCCAGACTCCTTGCTGTAACAGACAGTGAATAATTCTAAATAAGGTTAAATCATTTAGGTATGGCAACATTTAACTAATGCAAACCGCTACCACTACTCCTCTTGCATAGACCCATGTAATTAATATTGCCTGAGAGTTTCATGATATGATCATAACAAAGTTCCCTGGATTGTGTACACATCGATATTCGTTTCCACGATTACTGGGCGGGGGGGGGGGGGGCAAAAAAACCTCAAATGCGAACAATTTCTTTGATGTGAACCGAAAAAAAGTGAAAAAAATCATTTCTAATTTGGTGGCTATTCTTTTGCGACGTAGCCTCTGTGATGGATCAACAAACTCGATCTACGTCATTAGGCGCCTCATGCTGAGAGCAGGCAAACAGTCCAAAAATTAAAAATTCAGAGTTATGTTTGTAATATATGTATATACATATACATATATACATATATAGGCCTATATACATACATACATACATACATACATGCAAACATGCATGCATGCATACATGCATACATACATACATACATACATACATACATAGGCCTACATACATACATACATGTGTAACTTGTGCTGCAGACCAATATTAAAATTAATGTTACTAATGTACATATATACTTCTTTTACCTTTTCATTCATCCATTCATTCACTTGTTGTTTCGTTTATTAATACCTGTAGCAAGCATGCATTTTTTTCAAATATTGAAGACTCATTTGAAATACTAAAGTGACTCGTTTACTCAGAGCCTAATGTTCACCGTTAAATCTAACTCTTTGAACAACAGTCGTGGCAGACATGTTTGGCCCATTCCCTATGTCCAACAAAATATTTGCAGAACAACCGTGTAAGTTTCTTTGAAAAGTGTGAAAATTAAATGTGATTTATTCATACTGTTGCACGTGAATTAAGTTGTTACCCCTACATGAATAAATATCAAGAATATGGTTTGTCGGTATCGCGTGATGATACTTTGATTTATGCGGCCATAATCCAAAATTGATGCTGCTCACTACTAGTATATTCTCTCTCGAACAGAAGGACTGCAAGGTTATGCTGTCGTCTACGACAATGAGAAACCCTGTCACGAATTACAAAACTATCAATAAAGGTTGTATAAACCAGTGATCATGGAGTTCTTGCTGCTGTTGCAACCATCTTATACGTGCCTGTTAAATCATTTTATATTATTTTGAAGACGAAATATTAGCCTCTTTCCCTATAATGACGAATCAGAATTTTTTTATTTGTTTCCTTTTGCCCCCCCCCCCCCCCCTTGTTTTGTTTTGGTGGTTTTTTTGTTTCTTTTTTGTGTTTTTTTCTGTTTTTTTGTCTTTTTTTTTTTTTTTTTTTGTGTTTTTTTATTTTTTTTATTTTTTTTTTTATTTTATGTTTTCCTTTACATTTTAAACAAATGTTTTCCGGTAATTACTATTGAGTAAATTAAAGAAAAAACACAAAGATTTTTCCTCAACATGAATAAATACCAAGACGCATCGAGAGACATAGATTTTCATTTTGTCACATTAAGCCATACTTTAATAGGTAACAAAATACAGTTTTTCGCCCACGAGCGACAACCATTATGCATACCCCGTTCTCCATACGTCTGCCAACGTGGAGAAACAAAAATGTAGTGTTCTGCGGACTCCCTGAAAGGACCAGTGACTCTAGGTCAAAATTACCCAAACCAATTAAAACCCCATAGGTACTTTTTTCACCTGGGTACTTTAACCTAGTGTCCTAATTTTGTTACTGAACACATCTTTCGGCAAAGATATGTGTTTTGTGTGAAGTTTCTTGAAAGTAAGTTAAAGATTAAAGGAATTACAGCCCAAAAACTACTTTAAAGGGTACATCACTGTGACATGTTTTATACGCCCCTATGACCAGATACACATGTATAAGTTTCATGACTGTCAGTCAAAGGACAATAGAGTTGTGGCCCGGACATGAACTGTTTTTCAGATTTATATGATTGTATCACTGTGATTCAGATGCTTGACCTCATGATCTAGTTTTGTTACCTTTAGGTCAAGTTACGTACGTGTTTGTGTGACGTCCTATGAAACAAAGTTAAATATTAAAGGAGTTATAGAGCAGACACTATTTCACAAGGATATATCACAGTGACCCAGATACTTGACCCAGTAACCTACTTTTTATACATAAGACACTCTGGTGTCCAGATGCATATTTTGAGTAAAGTTTCGCTATAAAAAGGTGAATAGGTAGGAAACAAGTCGTGAAAATAAGATTTACGGAAGCGGCGGGTCTTGTCAATCTAGTAAAAACAACATACATCCATGCACGGGGGGGGGGATGCTTAATGCACACACAGGCTACTGGTAAATACAGCGACAGGTCTTTCTACTGACAGCTTGAATGCTACCATTTTTTTTAAAACTTTGATACTGTTATTGAGTTCACAGCTCTGTTTCCCTCATCGTTACAAAATATCGTTTTTGTACCTTTTTTCCGTAGGGATAGTGTGGCACACAAGATCAAACACAGACCGCAGCTTAGGCACTGTGCGTAAAGGCACCTTTCAGTTTTGCCCAATATTTTGGATAGGTTGCCGGCTTGGACATCTGTTCGACATCGTTGATGGTCCAGTGCAAACAGGTTGAAACAGATTAAACATTCAAACAAAATGTAGTTCTAATGTAATTGCTCACCCGCATGCACACAAAAAGAAAAACAACAAAATCTTGGTACATTTTACGTTTACCTTTTTTTTTAATTATTATAATTACATCGTGTGATCTCACAGACAAGAAATAATGATACCAACACATAATTCACAGTCACAATTACAATAAATTATTTGAATCTTTGCAAGAAATCACTCTTTTCAATGTACATGTACATGTTTAACCGTTGCTGCTGTGACGCTGACGCAGCGCACAATACATTATGTAAACCCGCCGGACAATCGGGATTGGCAAAGGTGGAGCTGGGGTACACACCAATGAGTATTTTCAAGGGAACACACACAACCTTCTTGAAAGTGGAGACGTTTTATAACCCCCTCGATACACACTGGAAGGCCCGAGGGCCAATGCTTTAAATCTATTTTCTCAGACAAATTCAATTATACGTTTCATACCATCTAGCTATTGCATAATGTTTTTCTTTACATCGACAGCCAGGAATAGAAACTGCAGCTTGCCCCTATGACCATATTCATACTCATCATCTGCTAATCAAGTCTACGAACAATGCTATATTATTTAACTTAATCACCGCGCACGTGAAAATTTGGTCTTGATGTGGTCATGTCTGCATTCAATTTGGCCGAGTCACAGTAAGTCGCTGTTTAATAACATGCTGTACATAAATAAGTCACAAATGAAGAGACATGCAGCCTTTGTAATTAACAAATATCTGAAAGATGTATCTTTCAAATCTTAGATTATATCAAAAGAGAATACTTTACAATTGTTTAATTCGAGGTTGATTGCAGGCAAAAATTACTGACCAGGCGTCATAACAAAAACCGTCTGTAAAGTTTCAAATTTCAAACCTCGGCATGTAACACTAACCGTTACAAGGAAATCCGCTGTAGAAAACCCGTCGTAATTTTAAAATAATGATCGAGCTACCTGCTGAATACCCTCAAAAATGAAAGAAAAGGTGGGCAAAATCAAGGGGCCAGTAACGGAACGCATGTGTATGTACAGGTAGAAATATTTCCTTATGTCAGGGACATCCAGTGGAAGGGATAATTCATACGTGTACATTTTGAAAAATTATGCTTTAAATTTGATTAAGGGTAAAAATGAGTTGGTCAAAGACTTTTTTGCCCTGTTGGAGACAGTTTCTTGGTATATTTTTCTAAAATATACCAAGTTTATTCACAAAATCCACAAAACGACAACAATGATCTTGTTTCATGTTAGAGTGCAAGAGCAGTTGTCCGGTACTTTTGCAAGGTCAAGAAATCACTTTTTGTCAATTGTATATATATATATATATATATATATATATATATATATATATATATATATATATATATATATATATATCAAAGAATAAACGAACCAGTCAAAGCCATTTCCAAAATAAAACTTGATAGTAATATCAGCGTGCACACTTGTGACTATCAACACCATTTTCAAACAAAATTACGGGCATGTCCAACGATGATGATCTCTGTGAAATGTCCAACTGTCGGGAAGTTTCTGTCTATTGATGGTTGTGAGTGGTGCTGCTCAATGAGAATGGTCCAGCTTGGTCATACACTTATCTCAGTGGTTGAGGTGAGTCAGAAGAAACGTAAAACGTGGTCACCAAAATCGAGTATCGGCACATCAAAAGACCGGCCAACAAGAAGTGGAATTGTTCCATGATGTGACTTTAAGAGGCGGACGGTCATAAATAGTCGTTTAAATGGTCATAGCCGCCTCTGCTTGGCTCCATATATACAAAATGACATTTGCTAGAAATAATCATATTTAGGTGGCATATGGCGTCGACAACTGCAGCAGGAAGGCAGCGAGACATCAATATGTACAGTGTAGCAGCAAGGCTGCTCATACAGAGAGTGCATGCTTCCCCATACACAATGACCGCTGAGTGGCATGTGGCCCCCAACGATCACCGTAAACATGCATATCATTGTCCACAGAAGTTAAAGAAATGGACACGTCACGATAAAAAAGGGGAAATAAAATGCTTTAAAATATCTAGTAAAGTAGGAATATTCGTTGCATAATTCAAGTTTAATGTTAGTACGTCATGCTAATTTTTTTGACAGCGGATGATGCATAATCGCAACTCACAGGATCCACGTGAGATCATGCATAATTGCCACCAGCAAAAGTCCCAATTTTAAAGTGAGCATTGCACAAGGTCCAAATTATAAACCCTGTCTCTAACTGAGCAATTGGCGTCTATTTGGAGTCTGCGGTCAACTGGCAAGCACACAATGCGGAGTTTTGATAATACCTTTATGTTCCAGTTTGCAGCTGTGCAAAAATTGTAACAAATCCAAAATATACTTTTCTCTCTGATATATAAATCCAAATTGCCAGTCAAACACTTTCCGCCTTTTTCATGTTTTGTTCCTTAACCATAAAGAGATTGGACCATTTGAACTGCATTACAAGTCACTTGTAATACAGTTGAAGTACCATACAGCGCACATCACACAAGGTGACGGTACAACGACTGTCGACGGGACCCCTGACGCAAGTGCTTTTGCATTTATACAGGCCTTTCAGCATCTACAATATTGATTTGTCAACCTATATTCGAACACAATGCCCACTTCAATGGCAACATCTTACAATTCTACAAAACCGAATATTCCATTCAATAAATACATTGCAATCCAGTCGCGATGGTAACTCTGTCACCGCGCGACGAGTGACATGGAACTGCCAATGACATAGTGCATTTGATAGCAAATTGCTCCACAGGTTACATGTTGACCAAGCACCATATACACGGCTGAACATGTAATCTGTGGAACAAGTTACAGTAAACTGCCAATAGTACATTGTGACCTGTTCCACGCTATATGCGCTAATTAAGTAATGATCCATGGAATAGGTCACAGAATGAGAGAAAAAACTCGTTTTCCTCATCAGTAGACAAAAGTTCCGTGTTTTGTGTCAGACTCCGCTGTGGATTAGGGCATGTACTTTAGGCTAATAAGTTGGCAAACAGTATATTTCCACTGCAACTTGTTTGACGCTATATACACAAATTAAGATATTTCGAGTAGCCAATTTGTGCAACAAGTTACTGTGAACATAGCATACAGTGTTTTTACTGCAACGTGTTGAGTTGCGCACTGGCTAACATGTAATCATCTTGAACATGTTGCAAACAAAAATTTGTAGATTAAAAAAAATGCAGATGGAACGCTTCTTGGCGGAAATTAAGCCTTAACAAAATACCAGTGGTTATTTTTGGGGGGAATTGAAGAAATCATATCAGACAATGTTAAGTGTGAGAACATCATTTTGCATCTAGCTTACAAATCCTGGCTGCATGGTGTCTCCAAATCGCACCAGTTTCAGTCAAATATCCAACGCCTGTGTTGAGTTTGTTTTACCGATAGGACCCGTATAAATATGTTTCAGACAATGAACATGACATTTACAACCCAAAAGCCATAAAACAATACAATATTATCAGAGTTCAGGAAGCAGGACTCGAATTCCCACATAACATGAGCCTGCTGAAGAGGCCTCTCTTTGATACCACATCTGCATATCTCTTTGAACTTCCAAAATATGCCGAATGTGAAATATCTGGAGGGATTTTTTTTCCATGTAGATGCTTTGAACAAAGTATTCTATCAAGGTAGGTTCTTCGCTGAAAAAAGTCGCTAAGAAGTCCAGTGAAATAAAACCTGTGTGTGCTCCCTTGTGCGAGATGATTGTGATGACACCCACAAATTTCAACCAAAATATATACATTTACATGTCGTCACGGCGTAGCTGAACTAAACTAAGCGGATCAAATGCGCGGGCGAACTCCACTTCAGGCAACGGGCGCTCCCTCCATTTTTCACGATGTGTAACCTATTTGGCCTATTCTAGAACATCCATCTACAGTCTCATAGCTAGAGCTATACAATAGATATACATGACAACACGTGTCATCTTCACGGGAGCTTGTGATGCATGGACGCTGAATATACGGGTTCAACATATTTTACAGATTTTTAATTTTGATTTTCACTCTGCGAACTTTATTTTCTTCAACCTTTGCTGAAGATGCATCTGGAGACAGACGCTCTCGTCATAAATACTATCGCGACAACTTGGTTAACGTACCAGGTCCACTTAACTTTATTCTCCCTTGTCGGGTTTTTTTTCGGAAGAAACTTGCTGACATGCATATGTTTTAACTTTCATTTGCACGCTATCTACACTTTCGCACAATGTTCAGTATCTTGCAAGCATACTCGATTTTAAACCTTCTATTACAAATTTGAACAACAAATATTTGAGACATTACTTGTAATGGTTAGATGTAGTGTGATCAAGCTGGCAGCCATGATTTCATTTTATCACATGACCATAGTATGCAAATTTCCTTTCATAAATTGTGCTAATATCGATGTTTCATGGTTCATTCACTCGTAAACATCGATCAATCTTTTAAAGAATCAATGTGAAAATTAGTGCTTTACCTCGCTGTATAAAATTTGTGTGGTTGTGTTGTCTGAGCAGCTCATTGCCAGCTATGCTTTTCGTTCTTTGCTAACCAGCAGACCAAACGTTTCTCAGTCATTTTTTATACATGTGCTTTTAGGTCTGTTGGTCTATAAATGGCATTTGGTAGCAGTGTATGTTTACGTTTTTACACCAATAAAATAACCGCGTGGTCGTTCAAATAAACCAGGTTCGTTCTTACGTTCCTTTGTGCTAGGATAAAGAATGTATGATATGAGAACAGATGCGTACTACTGGCACTAATTCCATGTCACAATACCAATATCTATGGCATCTCAGTACTTTCTTTTATTGTGTATTCTGCACTTTACAGTACTTTTTTCACACACACGCACACAAACTACAGTTCCAGTATGTGGTGATTTTTACGTGTATAACACAGCATGACGCAACGCATGTGATCATCCACGGGAATTCAACACACGAGGACAAACATTCGGAAAAGTTGTCCACTTTAATACTTGCACATTATGTACTACATGTCCTGTTAAAGATGTCCGATAATATACAAGCATCAATGTGTTGGCGCTTGTCCTGTGTGTGCTGGTTGAGGTTGTGTCTGAGCATGCGCCTGCGCATGCGCTTGGACCTGAAGTTCTGTTGCCTTGGAGTTTGTCATGGCTTCTTCCTTCTTCTTGTTCATCTTTCTCTCCTTGGCTCGCCTGTTTTGGAACCAGATCTTGACTTGTCGTTCTGATAGACTCAGAGTTTGTGCCAATTCCGCTTTTCTGCGGATGGTAATGTATCTACTATAGTGGAACTCTTTTTCTAACTCTAAACGTTGGTGGTCACTGTATACAACACGGTACTTGTCTTTGGTTCTTGTTTTACCTGCAAACAAACAACAGCAAATATTCATGAATATTTTTTACCAATGTTACAACTTATCAAAATTACTTCGTAGGAAAAAATGTGTGTATATCTAGTCCTTGTCTAAAGAATTGAAAATGATATTGTCGTGAAGTGCATAAACCGACGCGAACCAATCTGCACGACAATCTTCAAAACAATTGCATGGGACATTTGCTTCTATACTCTTTCTTCGCTCGTTATCCCCCTACTTAGTACATGACAAAAGTGATTCAATGACAGCAATCCAAACCAGTACTGTTATGGACGCCGACACTGTAGGAAAATTATACATAATCTTTGAACTCTTTTTGTACATCAAAACTGTTATCATTTGCGGTGATATTTTATTCTTTTCACGTTACGTTTTCTGTTCACACAAATTTAACTATGCTGGAGGTTTTCCACGCCTCTTCACAGAAACAATGCCAACAACTTCGCAAAAATATGGCCACTTCGTCATGTAAGAAATATAATGTTGGTAAATCTGTGACTTGCATTTACCAAAATTCTATGATGTAAGAATTGCGGTACCTAAATATATATTTTGTTAAGCACTGACCACGGGAACCAGTGAGACCATTGTTGAAACTAACAATCAAATCACACAATATCAGGCCAGAAAAGTTCACTCAGATTTGAAAACAAGAGGCCCATGGGCCTAATGCTCTGGTGGCACAGTGGGTATATTGCACCTGTTCATTTCAAAGTTGCTAGTCCTCAGGTGGCTTCTGAACACATAAAGCTTATGTAAATTTAGTGTATAAAATGTCCACCAGATGGCACTTTGCTCCATATGTTATCATAGCTTATTTGTGCAATTCCTGTGATGGATAATGTTGCATATGCCAAGACAACAATGAGTGAGTCCTGAACTTTATTTCCTCAGTGACCTTGGGACAAAAGGTCAATGTCACCCAGGTTATGAAATACAAGAAGCCCATAGGCCTGGTGCTGTGCTGACATTGCCATTGATGTCCAAGCTACACCCTGCCATTACAGAATAACCTCTTTCAACAATGGAATTTTATATCTTAAAACACATTTTGGATCATAATTTCCGTCAAATTATATGTAGCGCCACTAGTATCATTAGCAAATTATACCTTGACCTCCACCACAACCCCAGGAAATTTGGTGAAGCTCTGCCAAAAATTAAAGATGCTAGAGTGTTCAGATTTTTACATTTTGACCCCTATGTTACATAATAATGTAGGTGGCGCCACCAACTAGACTTCCATGCCCCCTACAAGTCCTGAAAATTATATTGGGCTAACTTGAAAACTGTGGGCGGTATCGCGCTAACGAGCAAAAGTTTACAGACGGACGGACGGACAGACATGAGCGATCGCATAAGCTCTGCTGACCAAAAAGTGTTTGTTCAGATAACCATAGTTTAACCATTCAACCAATGGCTGTCCATTGCTAAAACATGAAGACAAAGGCACATATATAGTCATTTGTTAGAGTTCAGAGACACGTTTGCATATGGTTCAGTTTAAGTGAAACCTTGCAGATGCCGTGAGCAGGTCGACATTGCCGATTGTAGGGAATGTTTGTAATACACACACGTACTTTCCATGCAAGCTGTCGAATCTCGATGAAGATAAACCTTTTGTGAATCATATTCTACATATTGAGCTTAAAGTGTCCTTTTCAACATAACAGCTTTTGGCGCAGGTGGTCTATCAGGTGTATCCCCTCCTGCCAGGCCATCAATGAGGCCTACCCGTCCTGACACTTAAAAGTGACAGGCCCCCAATCAGGCCTACCCCTCCCGACGGCCTCCAATCTAGTGTCCCTCCTGACAGGCAATCATTTTTGAAGCAGAAAAAACGGTAAGGTATCAAAAAAAATAATAAAGGCTACAGGTGTAAAACCAAACTTTGGTTCTGAAACTGTCCAGTTTTGCAGGACTAATAAACAGAATCTGTCACATGTACCTGCTTTAATACGCATGCAGTGACGCTGTACCTTGGCACGTCACATGGTTTGACAAATGTACTCGCATATCCCTTTTTTTTTTTAACTCGTTCGATGTATAGTTTATCTAGTTTACATACAGATGTATAAACAAAGAGCAAAGCAAACAAAGCTTTTCTTAAAATCCGTTTGCCTGTGCGATAGGAAACATTACGTTGCCAAATTTTGGGAACTGTTTTTAAACCTTGACTATAAAAGGGTTAGTTGTGCAGAAGGGATGGCTCTTCAGTCTTATTCTAATGACCATAATTAGAAAATAATTATTTAAACATACTAGTAATTACTTTACACAAGTCTAATGGTACAAAGGGGTATCGACAGGTTTTCCAGACACGGGAATACATTTTTGGACAGACGCACATGAGATGAATACAAGACAATGAACATGGCCTGTTATCACCATTTACCGAGATGAGTAGGCCTAAGCTAACATGAGATATACAGGGCACAATGACACGGACTTTTCGTTTTAACTATGGTGAAAGGCATTGGTCAGTGGTTCTGGCACTGCCTGGCAAGTCATGCGGCAGCTGCAGCATGACTTGCCAGGCAGTGTCAGAACCACTGACTTAAGACTACATGCATGTTGGTACTCGAACAAAAGCTCCTTTCATGAAGAATTCAAATATGCAATTTTCAGCTTAAATCTTGATAAATATACGGAAAAATCAGGAACTGGTATGGAATGAGCTAAAAAAAACTTTCCTGTGTGCGCTTTACTACTTGCATCCTGAGAGCTCCAAGAAAATATACGGACTTTCTGATATTGCTAGGTACAAGGGTTGGGTTTCCTTCCAACCACATGTACGTGCTTGTTTTAATATACTCGTATTGATGCGGTGTACTTTGGCATTTGATATGGTCGAAGTTTGCCCTCCCACGGGGGCCCTCTTTGACTGACAGTGAAATTAATCCAATTAAAAAACCCTTTGCACCTATGTGGAGAGATCTTACTATTCTGTTCGTGATTAAGCAGCAAGAGTAGCTTTTGGGGGCAGAACATTGTGACTCTCTATTCCAACAAACGAGACTTCCACACCTCTGTCGGACAGACCACAAATTATCGTCGTGTTTCAAGGCGTTTTGTGTATTTTCTTCACTTGGTAATGACTATCCCACTCAATCAATCACACACCCCGGATTCAACAGCAGACGAGCAAGGACAGTGTCCATTGTGCCGCACAGATGATAGTGGGGTTGGCTAGGGACTCTGATGACAATTTGATGTGCGTTTTTGCGCTATTGAATTAATGGAAAACTTACATCATCAATGTATCCTTAACAAGGAGGCAAACCTACAGCCTTGAGCGTATAGAGACGGATGTCTTCTGTGGGAATTCTGCACCATCCACACTTCATGCTCCGTGAAAATTTTAGAATTGAATCCCATAGCGTTTTAATGCTTTTATTGGCTGCTAATTTGGAAGAAATGTGTCCGAAAACATTGCACTTAGAAGCCAGTGTGTGCCACGGGCATTATCCAGCCAGGTCAACTGTTATAACGGATTTTCTATCATGCAACATATATTCTGAGTTGATCAAAAACAATGCCGGAATTAAAGTAACAGCTCCAAGCAAGGTTACACCAAAAAGAACATGAGCCACAGGCAGCAAATTGTCCATGTCGTCCCGTTGTATTTAACCTGTTATACTTTTGGCATATGTATTGTTAATTCATTTTCAGAGAAAATTGCGGTGCTATACTGTTACATCGGAAGCTGTTGTCCAATTTTGTTCGGCCATAATGGACCTTCATTGTGAAAGCAATACATGTACTCTGATACAACTGGACAACAGCTTCCGATGTTACAAACTGGTCTATTTGTTGCTGCCACGTCACACCACGCATGGTATACCGCCAAATATACTTTTAGTTTGTTTGGGGGGGGGGGGTCATTAATTTATCTTATTAAATTTTTTTCAGTTTCATATTATCAGCTATGGCATATGCACCATATGACTGAAAGGTAAGTACTGTGCATTCCCCTGAATGAGCCACTAAGGCGACACACTATGAAAAATATGCATAAAACACGGTAACGTATGGCGTTTGACGGTAAAACACCAAGAAGCTGCCTTAAAATTACCAACTTTGCATGAATGACAATGTGAGTCTGTTTTATTTATGTCAAGTGTCACTTGTTGTGTTGAATTAAAGTCCTTGAATTTTTATTATGATTCATAAAGAACTCAAACTTCGCATTGTTTTTACTGTAACGATTTAATGGATGCGCTTGGTAATATACGTCCAGATAATCACGTGTCCTTCTTCGCAACAAATTAAAAGATTGTATACAGTTGTACGAACATTTTCTCTTGACGAAATTTTGTGCATATTTATTGAACAGGCCGTAGTCATATATATTTTAATGTAAAATCAAATAATCTCAGGATGGTCATCAATATGCCGCATCGACACTGATATAGAGAACAATAGGCACTTGTGTCAAGTGTTGCTGGGTGAATTCAAGGTCAGAACCTCTGACTGGCTTTTCATCAGGCATCATCTTTGCCTGCCTGCTTAGCTGACTAACTTAATAGTAGAATATTGTTTGTGTGATCGATGCTCAAGGCCAGCAGTCATGTTCGCCTTCCAATGGAATTGCACCAGCGGAAGGACTGACTAAGCAGGCAAATATAATGTATATCTTCTATAATGCGTATGGAAAAAAAATATTTTTTCACAAAACTTTCGTCAATCTTGAGCAATGACCGGCCTGCCAGATGAACGGTCCTTTGAAAGCCTGCAATATGCTGTAAATGTGTCATTGTTCTCGCTTACCGATTTTCATTTTTCTTTTTTATTTTTTCTTGTTTTATTTTACTTCTTTCATTTACTATTTATTTAGTGAAAATTTCAAAAATATGCTTGATGCTTTATTCATGTTTTTCTTTTAATAGTAGCAGTGCTACAACGAGAGCAACAGAAGTAGAAGTAGTGCTTCTACTGCTACTACCATACTACCACTACTATAGCGACTACCATACTCTACTGCTACTATACAACTACTACTGCGACTAGCACTACTACTAATGCGACTACACCACTGCTACTACCTCAACTACTACTGTGACTACCATATTATTACTGTTACTACCACTACTACTACTGCTACTACCACTGCTGCAACTATTACTACGTTTACCACTAATACTATAACTAGTCGTAGTCATAGTAGCAGTAGTTGTAGTGGAAGTGTAGAGTAGTATAATGCTATAACTACTGCTGCTACTGATTGGGTCCTCATCATACACCAAGTTTTTTGACAATAGTTCTGACGCTCCAGTCACTTTCAGAAGAAAAAAAAACATAACTCCTTTCTGTTCTTTCTTTTCTGCAATAACAGCGTTCAGGGCAATTTTACGATCTGTCTGTGACCAGGAAGGTCAAACAAATTATGCTTGCCTAAAAAAAATTAGCATTGGTACACTGGAACTGTACACTCTCAGGACATGATGTGTAACAAATCATCTTGAAAACTGCATTAGCCAAAGGTATAAATGGGCATCAAGACTGAAATTTCATATAAATGATGCAGCATTTAACCCATAAGATTGAGCAATTTATAAGTATTCAAAACGATGGAAAAATAGTCTTCGTCCCCCAGAAAGCTTCGTGATTGGCTTGCGTATATACCACTTTTGTTGTAAAAGAGTATCAATGTTTCGATTGTTGACCAATTTTGATATAAAAGATTTGCTTCACTGGCAACGTGCAGACAACCCTAAACACACCTCCCCGTTTTTAAGTCAAAAGATGACTGTGTTGCGCTAAATAACACCCCAATAGCAACGAGAGAAACTTTTAACTGTTGTGACATACTTGAGCCCAATGGGTCTCTTCTGAGACCAAATACGATGCACATGCTAGGCGCCAAATGAAGACAATGCACACCACCTATTACAACTACCAGTGAGGAAGCTTACTACTTGAAGCGACGTCAACTACCAAAGCTATATACCTCATTAATTCTAGGTGCAAGGGACTGCAGAAAAATTGCATCACATATATTTTCACTTTAACAATTACGATGATAAACTGTCAGTTTTTGGGCACAGCAACAATCAAGTGAATAGAATCTTCTAACCAGTTATCTACAAATGGCTGAATGATCTGCAGACCATTCTGAGTGGATCCTGTATATTTAATCATGAAGTATTCATTCCTTCCAATTCTCGGACAATATGTGGTATACAGCTGCTTGAGCTATCAGACTCTCTACTTGAGATAACAAGTTCTTCTTTAAGCACAAGGCACATATCAAATTAACACCTTCTGCAGCCGCTGGTCCATCTTTTGTGGCATAAATAATTGAGTCTATTGTAGCAATTATGCCCCATATATGTACGGTAAGTGGTCACATGGCATTGCTGGATTTGCAACAAGCTCACGCCATCAACCATGGTATACAAGTAATGGCCGTTTGAACGAAATTTTCAATTTCGTGCAAAGTAGTCTCAAAAGATGTTCCTGGAAGAGACGCAGCTCTCCCGCCTCCAAAATAGTCGGCCCTGGAAGAAACACGGATTTCCCGGCGCAAAGGGTGGCCGTAAAAGTGGCTGTAAACATGGCACAACGGCGGCCGTAAAATTGCTGTGGAAAGTCCCCTGCTGTCAAGGCTCATCGTGGAACTGGCTGTGAAAACGGCATAGTCCTCCCGCGAAGCGTGGCCGTGCAAGTGGTTGAATTAGAAGCAGCTCTCCCACAGCTAAGGGAGGGCTGATATAACTCGCTGTGGACATAACCTGGCTCTCCCACCGACAAGATAGTTCTGAGTGATGTTTGGAGAAGCAGAACATGTACCTCGCCGGCAAGAGCAGTGGTAAAAGTGGCCGTTGAAAACCAAGCCCTCCCGGCAACAAGGACAGCATATAAAATTAACTGTAGCGCACCCCACGGATGTGCTGGGGGAAGAAAATCCTATCCTTCCTTATTTTTTTTGTGCAACTTACAATATTCCCATGTACGGAACCATTGTTGTACGTTATTGTCAGAACTAAAATATGCCACACCTCTGGGCCATATACACCTGAAGTTGTACACTGCAAATCTTGCGTGTTGCACATTGCTTCTTGTGTATCAAAATTTCCATTGCAAACGCTACCTGCCGATCCGTGGACGTCCAGTGATTTTTTTTCGGGGAAGACCACACCATATTTGTCGAAAACAAAGCTGGCTTAAAAGCGACGCAAAGCTTAAAGTTGTAGCCTTTAAATAAACTTCAATGTAAATATACCGTGCAGACACTTCTGAGGCAAGGAATCCTCCTCAGCATAATGTATATGCCTACAGCTACCCCCCCCCCCCCCCCCCGTCTCGATGTACAAGAGAAGTTCACACACAGCCACTATCATCCCTAAATGTAAATTGAGCGAACCACATTTTTTGTCAGTCAATGCAAGGAACGCAATACCAGCTTTACAAGCCAGGGGTAGATATTAACTAATAGTATTTTTTTCAAGTTTCCCCTGGGCAGCCACGGCATTTTTAGAAGTTGCCCAAACCTCCAGAAAGTTGCCCAGTTTCCCAACACGAGAATAATTGTAGTTACTAGTTAGCTTGTGTTAAAAGACACTGATATTTAAAATGTTGCAAATATAGATGAATAAGAACTATATTTGTCACTACTATAAAAACAGTGTTTCCCACACGAAAAAGAAGATTTTAGGAACTGCATTTTAATGATCCCACTATTGTTGGAAATGATATGTTCTACTGAAGATAGAAAGCTGCCCCATGGGAAACCAGCTAAAGAAATAAAGTTGCCCGACACGAATAAAAGTTGTCCGGGGACCTAAACACCCACTAATTTCGAACCCTGCAAGCCAAAAAGATGTAATGCGATTCATTCTATGGAACAGAGGTAAAAACTGAAGGAAATAGCTTCATATCTGTTACTCGTGAATTATTTTGTCGAAATATCGCGAATGCACCGATAACTTCACGTGTTTTTATTTTGTAACTATTATTTCCTGGAAGAAATGCAAGCATCCACATGAGTCCGGAGCTTGTGGCCTTTTCGCTGTCATTTCGCGGCTCTTTTTGATTTAAAATTAAGGCTCTGCGTACAGGGTAATAATTTTAGCCTAGAATAGCAAAACAACGGCGTTAAATCTTATTTCTGGTACATTCAAATCTGAAACGAATCATTACAATTGGCAAGTCACCGCACTTGTGTATGAGCAACAAACAGTTAACGTACGTGCGGATTTTTTTTTTAAACAAAATACGTGCAAATAGTATTCAATTCGTTAATTCTTGCAAGAGGTTTCTTTCAAACCTCCGACAATAATTTCAGGTTACATTTGCATCATTAGACAGACGTATGTAAAATCTCATATGTGAGATAAAAGGACATTTGATTATATCCGCAATCTACAGGGACAATATCCTCCAATAAAATCTATCTACCGGCAACATCCAAGAGTCCACTGAAAGCAGAAGGCAGGGTATTTTTCTTAAACATCTGAGCCATTAGCCTGACGAAATAGCTAAGTATCTCCTGTGGGCTTGTATTTGGAATCTACCTGGTTTAACGTTCATTTTACTTTCATTTTACTTTCATATTTCTTAAGTCTATTTACATACACGTTGACTGCTGTGTGCGCTTCAGCGAGAAATGAATTCGTTGCTGACCAAAGTAGGACGGCGGACCACACGGGATAAAGTGACCATTTAGTGATGAAATTGAAAGAGATGGGAGTAAATCATCTACGATTGCACTCTATCTTTAAAACCCATCCATTAAGATCTAGTTAAGCAAGGCGAAATGCATGTTGAGACCCAGGAGTCGCCCAAGGCCACACAGCGGGTTCTGCGCGACGCAAGCAAAGACTACATCGCACGTGTGGTCCATAACTTGTTAGCATTCGGACACAGCCATTGGCACCTGCCGTGGGCAACTACGGCCATTCACTTGTGACTCGCCGCTTTTCTTCCCTCACATGCGCTGATCCTGACGTACTTGTGTTCCTTCATACCTGCGCTCACCTAAACAAGACCCAGTTTGAGTGGCTTATCAAAAACTATAAATCCTTATCAGAAATGCCTGATTGTTTTGGGCGGTTTATGGCACTGTCACGGCGGCCTCATGGCAAAGAGTATATTTACCAGAGACTTGTACACCTTTGCCTTGAAATTAAATGCTTTGCTAAGTTGTGCGTAAACATACATCATATAACCTGCCCTGCAGTTTTCTACCAAAACTTCAATCTCTTTCCTTGGGTAGAATTGTCAATATTGAGGAGTTTGTAAGGGAGATACAGCACTAAAAATATTCATGTAATAAGGCATCGCAAGACGAAGGGATTTCGACATTTTGAGGTGAAGTGTTTCATCACAGCATTTCCCTGAGGCAACCACTACAATGCAATATATCAATCACTTGTAAATTAAAATGATTTACCCTGTTGCCATGGATACAGAAGAATGTTTGACAACAGAAAGCCTGTTTTGGAACTTAAACCTAAGCATACATACCACAAACTCGTATCATTTGATGAAACAAAATAGCGTGGGTTGTAAATGAAAACAATAAAACGTTGATAGCCAGTGTATCTGCACAAAACCAGATAGAAATAAACAAGGACTTTTTGCATTATAACATCTGTACTTCCGTTTCCATTTCCAGTGGACAGTTTTATCTTTTAATTTATTTTATTGGGTTTTTTCATTTATTAATTTTATTTATTTATTTATTTATTTATTTATTTATTTATTTATTTATTCATTATTTAACATATCGATCGATCGATCTGTCCATTTATTTATCTATTTATTTATTGTACAGAGAAGAGAATGTTGACATACACTTCACAAATAGGGTGTACCGAGTGAAATTCCTTTTAAAGAAAAACGATTTATGGGCAAATATGGTTTTGCTGATGCTCCGAGTACTACATACTTCTGTTTATTTTGTCACTCTTTAGAAAATACACACAGAGACATATAAATGTATATTATATACACATGTACATGTATATATATATATATATTAAACATGTTATATGTGCGTACATGAATATACATATTTAATATATATATATATACATATATATATGTGTGTGTGTGTGTGTGTGTGTGTGTGTGTGTGTGTGTGTGTGTGTGTGTGTGTGTGTGTGTGTGTGTGTGTGTGTGTGTGTGTGTGTGTGTGTGTGTGTGTGTGTGTGTGTGTGTGTGTGTGTGTGTGTGTGTGTGTGTGTGTGTGTGTGTGTGTGTGTGTGTGTGTAATGTCGCCTGAACGGTTTTGGATTGAAATGTATTGGTGATTATACATTTGTAAATTGCTCCATTCTCATTTTCGATTACGGCACAAAACCGTGAAAATAAAAACAAGGCCAGTAAACCCGTATGTGTTTGCCAGCAGAGGCCAGTATGTACTATGTGTGTATGTAAATATATATATATATACATATATATATATATACATACATACATACATACATACATACATACATGTATACATACATATTTGCTCACAGTATGTAAATCGGCATCCCTGAGGATTTGATGGACCAAACAATTACATGCACCATAGGCCATTAATCTGGAGATTTTTTCCGCTGCAGCCGGCTTGCAAGGGCTACATGAGTACGAACATTTATACTGTGTTTTTTGATAATCGTCTGTCCTCAGATTATATTGAGCTAGCTTTTAAGATCACACATACACCTTATTCATAGAATTGCGTAGCTTTCTCCATCTGGGAAAAAGTAAAGTGGTTCATGTATTAGCCTGCAGGTTCTACCATTTCACTGGATGGTTTCAGTGTTGATTTTAGACATATTTATTTCACCTGGCTTGTCTAGTAGTACAGAGGCACAGAATGGATGGCCCTCCAGACACAGAGGGACGCACAATCATATGTACAAAACACACAGGACGAAACATTACTGGGGACAAATTAATTGATTAACATGCTAACATAATATTTTACTCGTTCCATCTCAAGATATAAACCGTATTGTATCTATCATGAAGTTTTGAACAACTTTTAAAATGTCTAAATTTTGACCAGATGAAAGATTGTTAATACCATGTGTTATATAAGTGAGTAATATGTCACCTGCTTCGTGAACAACTAGGTTTGGATGGACTGTCGGTGCCAAACTGTTACATACCGTTTTCAATCAAGATATTCTATTTCTGCAGCGCAAGTGTATTGCGCAGTGTGTCACCTGTGACAGCGCCCGGCCCGTAGCCACACCCACCCAACGACCGAATGAAGAGCGAATAACGAAAGCTGTTGAGGCCACAGCAGTTCTGCGATTAGATATCCCTCCCCTGGCGATTGCACCCTTGTAGGGGGAGGGGGAGGGAAGTGTGTCCTTACTCATAAATAAAAATGAAATATTTGAAAAATGATACAGGCACACGACTAGCTTTACTTGATACCAAAAAGCGGATTAAACAAGTGTCGTTTTTAAATGCCGCATCTGATGTGAATGTATCTCATCTATATGAAAGTAAAAGGGTCCGCAGCCTCGGCTATATCAATACCTCGTTCACCAATATTACCTTCTACATATAAATATGTGCATAAGTTGACTGCAATTTTGCCGCGTGTCTTTCGTCAAAACATGGCTGCTGAAAATACAGAGACACTTCCCCTTCTTGCGTCCAGTGTGATATTAATATCTCCTGGCGACAAAGGGCCCTGCGCGCACATCTCAAAAGGATTATAGTCGTGCTTGCAACCTTCCTAACCCTTAAATATTTGCTGGTCGCTTTGCCCACCACACTTTCATAATGCAAAGAGATTCAGCAAGAACTTCATACATATTATACATTTATGTTTATGGCGTGATTATAATCTTTCTCATCAAAGAGACATTTTGTCTCGTTTATAGAAAACTGTGTATGGATGTGTGATTTTGCACGTATATCAAGGGCAAAGTATGCCTGTATATATTTTCTGTTGCGTTTAAGTTCGATGCACAATTATTTATCTGTATGTAATCCCGCTTCCATCAATTTTTCTCACACCTGCACTTCCTTGTATTTTCTTTAATATTCTTGATGTAAATTACTTCCCCGAAACAGACTATATTTTCATTGTTTTTTAATTCATATCAGATATGACGGACACAAAAGCTCGTTCAGCATGCTAAAGACATGTCCAATTGTCAATTCAACTTCACTGCATTTATACCAATATCGTCCCTGCATATTCCACCCATGTGCCGAAATTTAACAAACTAACGACGGACGCAAATCTATCCCAACAGTTAGTATGAACATGCAACTGCAATGATAATTCCCCGGTTCCAAACTTGCGCAAAATGAACACAAAATGTATCCATAATATTTGTGCCAAGACAAACGGTCCACAATATGTGCCCACGTACCCGCATTGGCACAAAAAGGCAAATCAACTTGTCAAACAAGATATACCTATGTTCGTGTCATGACACGTAAATTATCATTATTATTATTATTATTATTATTATTATTATTATTATTATTATTATTATTATTATTATTATTATTATTATTATTATTATTATTATTATTATTATTATTATTATTTCTTGTGGTTAACCGCGGTGTCTGTATAATATTCGTAGTACCCAGGAAATACAATGTACCCAGCGCTCTGATCACTAAAAAAACTTGTCAACTTGATTCACAATTCCATATGGTACAACAAGTCAGGTGGGTATCTTAAGTCAACCAATCACTGAACGGCTACACGTCAGGGTCATTGCCGCATGTGGAAATTGAGCAAAATGGAATAAAATTAAGAATGTTTCAGAAAGTGCCTCCAGTTAAAAGTGACACAGCCTGAAATGTAATTGCCTGCGAAGCGACCGTCTACCTCAGGCGTAACGCCATCAGAACCTTCGCCTTGTTAAAAAAAAAAAAAAAAAAAAAAAAAGACCCCAAAACATCTGAATGTCTGCACCAGCAAAGAGCACAAACACAATCGAATAAACTACAATGACAGCCGAGTTGAAAACGAAATCTTATCAAAATATTTCAACCCCACGCATATATGAACTGCTTCGTAATCAGAAAAGGTGACTCGTTCTGTTTGAAGTCTTGAAAAAAGTATGACTCGGAAACGAGTTTATATCACGTTGAATACGTATATATCATAGTTCGCATCCCCGTGCATTTGTATGGATAATTTCTTGAATGTTTTATTCTCTCCAGAATCTATCCCATGGGCAAATTCGGAAAACTTCCGTTTGAAATTTGGAGTGTATTACACATCACAACAAATTCTAACATTAACCAAAGTGAGTGAGTGCACTTTCCAACAACCTAATGTACGTGAATTGACTACGAATTGTTCCTTGGTATATTAAAATAAGAACATGGCTATTATGCGATTATTTGTACGTTACCACTATTATAAACTAATTGCACTGAATTACCCCTATTAAAACAACTCAAAAACGTGCATTTCTTTATCTTCTCTGTGGTTGCAAACCTTTAAATGCCAGTATTACACGTCACAACCAAAACGCAAAACGTCACCACACATTTTTCAAAAATTATTTTGGTTTAATCAATAAACACAAGAACATTTCGAGTTTTATATACCATAGAATATATTTCTGATAAATTGAAAAATAAACTCCATGTAGGGTTGTTTTTTTTTTTTTTTTTTTTGAGTGGTTGCTTATTTCTGCGTCAATGGAAGCTGAAATATTGAAATTACAGTAGTTGCAGCTTGGAACAAGTTTATGGCCTAATTGACCATTGAATAGTAGATTAAAAGAGTTATAAACAGGTCCACTGCCGCTAATAACCCCCCAGGGAATCGCAATGTAAATTAAATATCAAATCACAATCAACGCGAGGGAGCGTGGACGTATACATGCATTCTGTCTGTAGCCAAATGTCAGAATAAGACTGCCCACAGACGAGGAAATATCGTGTGGTTTCTTTCTAAAGGTTCACATGCATGTATCTTGGAAAGTCCGGTTCGTGATTGCCAGATCTTTTGATACATATATTGCGTGAGCTGCGCAATTGCCTGTATTCTATTTGTTGATTTGGAGTTCATAGAGAAGCCAAAGTCAACCGACACGTCACATTAAACTGCTCATTTTGTGACGCGTTTCCCAGATTACAACATCGGATAAAAATTATTTACATCTTTTAGTTGCCTCTCTGCTTATATATCTGTTTTGTTCTTACTTATCCGCATTTTTTCCATTTCATTCTTTAACACGCGATGTTCAATTTAATTCAATATTGTTTCTATTCTATTTCGATGTATGCTGGGCCCTTGACAGAACAGGATTTGAGTCCTGAAATTGTGATCCAGGGTAACGAAGTTCAATGAATATTTTTTTCTTTAACCAAAATATGGATTTGACGTGGAAAGACACAGGCGCGTCAGAGTTGGGCTGTTCAAACTCATATGGGTGACTTGTCTGTGCCATCATAAAATTCGTCATCAATGATAAGCAGGCGCTTGATTGACGGTGCGAGTTGTAACCGATAACAGCAGTACATACGTGAAACAGCAACAATATTTAGACAATACAACCAGCATGAACTCTTTTATCTGAAAGATAAAAAAATCTCTTCCCAACTAAGAACCAGACAAAGTAAACTATGCACAGTGTTTTGTGAACATGCGCCTTTGTGCCCAGATCCCACCCCAACAGCTTGTATGTTTTACATTTCCCATGTCCAGCATTAAACTTTTAATGACAGCTTAATGCTAATTTGAAAGAATAAGTTGTTGCGTTTCAGATATGTATTTGCGGCATAACGAGATATAAAAAGGTGGACCTCGAGCGGACCGAGCTGGGGAAAAAAAGGTGTGGGTAAGCCACAATTCTGCGACCAGTTGCAGTCCTGGGAAATTGCCAGTTTTACTGTAGGGGTATCATACGTATGATTCATCTACGGTTTTACCAACTCCGTGTTGTGTTTCAGTGCCATTGAAACACGCACGCTGTTCTCATTGGAGACCTATACCGTAAACATATGTTCTATATTTGAACATTTTATTTCGTTTCCTATGCATTCTGGGATAAAGCGTGTATATAATGTTTTAGGATGGACTTCAGCTGCTAAAATCTGAGACAAAGACTAGTCTGATGTAGAATACAGCAGATTGAAAATGAGGCCACGCAAGACCATTTGGATCGCGGAAACAGCGGGGTTCTGTGATTGCACCCATAAAATGCTGATGGAATTTGACACAACAATTTTGTGTCCTTTAAAAGCAAGTTCTGAGATCAAAGACTTTAATCATTTGTTTCTGAATAATATTAAATGGACATTCTCATCAGTTAGTGAAGCGCGCAACTGTCTTTTTTATGCCTATGTCTGTTGCACGTCGCAAAATTTTAATTTCAGGCCAAATAGTTTTGCCCGTATTTCGCTTCTTTACTAATTTGTTCACATTATACCTCATAAACCTTGACTGCTTGTTCACCATGAATATACCCTGCATTACTGTTGAATCAAACTTCGGCTCATCTTGACACTAGTACCTCTATAAGTTTCAAAGATGCAACGGTGTTCCCTTATTTTCGCCTAATACTTGCATATGAAGTTTCCCGAAACTGTTGTGTGTTTTGATCGCTTTTACGACGCCACTCATTTCTAATCAAACAGTAATGTTCATTGGTTGATCTGAAAGACCCTTTATGATCGTCAACCGTGACCGTGTAATGAGCCGACTCCATTTTATTCAATCGTATTTTGGCAGTCAAGTTTCTTTTCTGCGAGTCACCAGTGCAACATGTCCACACTTCGCTACACAAAGACACGTAAACTCTAAGTCAGTTTGTATGGAGCTTTCACTTTGGCGGTATACTTTGAAGTTGGAATTTTCTCCCCGACATTTTTCCCCATTTGCCCTTTTTTCACCATCGGGACTGTGTGCACGGCAGATGGTTAAGACTTCTGAAATGTGTCACTTACTCTGTCGGGGTTCTAAAATATTTAAAATTTCGTAAAGGTCCCTTGATATTATGGAGAATAGATTTCACAGTTAATGACAAAAATATGTCCATTTTATCGTCAACTCGCGGACACTGGAACGCATTATGTCCGAGATGAAAGCGTAACTGGCAACTGTTAAGTTGTGGGTATTTCGACACCGTGTAGATTGCACACAACTATTTGAGGGACCCCTTAAAATTTGATCCCAGCGTCCAGAAACATCATTTGGTGACAGTGCCAAATATGCAGAACGTGTGTGTAAGCGTTAGTCTAATGGGGTACTGAAATATATGTAACTTATGCAATATTGATACATGAAGTCTGTTTAATCATCTAAGATTGGTATACCATGTCCATACAGAACAATGCTTTTGGTACACGCTGACGTTAATGATCACCATGGAGATCCACGGGATCAGTCATTATCATGTTATGATACAGTCAGGAGATGGTCAGTGGGATAACAGCTTCCTCTTGGATAAGTGGATATAGGTTTGACATTGCCCATGTCACGTGGTCTATGATCCACATCTGTAGCCTATGCTTTCTCTATCATTTGTTTTGTTTTTAAATTACATAAACTTATGGTTTCCAAGAGTTGTTCATGCAGCTTACGACTGGTTTGAAAAATCTTGTTCTCTTTAACTTATCTTTGTATCCGTATAAATAAAATAAAATTAACACTCTTTTCTCCAGCAGTTAAGCATGAAAATGTGCAACCATATAAACAAATATATATATATATATATATCACAATACAAGGTTATCCCATGTACCTTTTTACGTAAGACCACATCCAAACTTGCAACACATGGCAATGTTAATAACTGTAATTCACTAGTACACATTCACGAACAATAGAAGTGACCTGCACCGATATATTTATGCATTGTCCCAACATGGACCTCTTGCTGAATTCTTTCTGGGGTATATCCTTCCTGAGGCATGAAAATCATTTTCCAAAAAAATCACACACAAGCCCTCCTGATTGCCTCCGTAACAGACCAACCCGCGTGGTTATCTCGACTGTGCTTAAGTTGCGTGGAGAAAATAGGGAGATTGGTCTGTTTAGCAGGCAATCTCATCGATTACTTGATCAGATCAACTCTTAAGAAAAAAAGGTCTCGTGTGGCCATAATTCCCATATTAATTTAATATCCTGTTAACCACTCATGCTTGTGCCAGCAGACAGGCGCTTTAATAATATAAAAGCTATGCAAAAATTGGCTAATAATTAATTTTCTGCTCGCTTGCTATCTTTTTCGGGGTTCTGCTTGGCAGCTAGACATTATCACGATTATTTTGCTGATATATCAACGTTTTCTTGATGAATCTACTTCATAATTATTTCCTAATTATGACAAAATATAAATAAGAATAAGAGATGAATAACTTTGTATCCAGCTGTTGTCTGTCGTTAAAAAAAACACGAATTTTCAATTTACAGATAAATGACGTATGACTATGGTTAGAAAAAGCTTAACTTATCTGCATGGTCATGAGGACCAAGGCTTTTTTTCTTCCCCCCCCCCCCCCAACTGCCGTAATGGCCATTTTTATTTACCAAACATGCATACTGGAAGCCCCTTTATTGTCCGTAGCCTACTTCGTACAAGCTAGCTATATATATATATATATATATATATATATATATATATATATATATATATATATATATATATATATATATATATATATATATATATATATATATATATATATATATATATAATTTTCTGGCTTTATCGTATCCTGCACCAGGGCAAAATTATGACCTGTATATCTGTGGTCTGTGACTCCCCCAACCCCTTCTACATCAATCAGGAAAAGAATAGAAACAGAAAACTTAAGAAAGGGAAAGACAGGACTGTGATCGCATGCAAAAAAAAATTTTACCAGTCATAAGGCACTTCTTGCACCGTATCAATCCGCAACAAAAGCTTGTTCCCGCCCCGCAGGATCTGTCTGTGTGAGAACATTATCAGGTGCTGATCCTACCATGTATATGATAAGCCTAAAGCAAGAGCCTGCTATTTAAGGACAATGCATAAAACAATAAAACAACATTTTGTGCCTTATGCGAGTATTAGTCCAATGAGGAAAAGTTCCTCCATGCAAGGTCTATGTTAATTAACTATGTGCAAAAACAAACACTTTTGGACTAAACTTCCGATACGTGCAAAACTCTTACCTGCTTAACACCCCTTTGAGGAGAACAGGGCAGACTTTCAGAATGAATGCGTAACAATCGGGTTTTTTTTTTATCCACGCTGTCTTTTGTTTCTAAACAGACCGAATCCCTCATTTCTCTATCCCACTTTGGGAAAAGAAAAAAAAAAACGTTACAAACAAGGGTCTCGATCTGCTTAGCATGAATTCTTCCAGTAGTTGATAGTCCACTGGAGGACGCCAAGCCAAGAAAGTCAGTTCTCGGTACGGAATGCTAAGAAGGCAAGATGTAAAGAAACTAAATGTAAAGGGTGCGTTGACAACAAGGTGCTTATGTGTAGAATATCAACTCACGCATGACACCCCTCGGTGCTCCCCCGGACCAGTCAAGGAGGGATGCTCCTACTCCTAACGGGTTCTGCTCAAGTTGAGTATTTTCTAAAAGGAATGCAGTTTGTCACATATTAGTCCTGCGAATGGCAGGGTAGAACATAACAGACACTTTTAATCGTTGTCGGTTTGCTTCAGTGTTGTGATCTTTCTGTGGCGGCAAGCAAGCAAAGAGACAGGTGCTTCAAGGCCGCTTTCAGCCCCCGGGCCGTAACGCGCATGTGTCCGCCCTGTAAATTTACAAACACAAGTCGATATGCCCAATACTGTGATGAGCAAGTTTCATAGAGGCCGAATATGCCTTTTATTCACCAAATTCACATTCAATAGTCGGTAATTTGCTCTGTACTTGACTGGGGTCATTGAAAATACTCTCTCCGCCCCTAAACAAAAACCCATCCGGTCTCTACAGGGGTCACTAAACAATGCCCTTGGACTCCAGTCGACGCCTAGTTTTGACATTAAGACAAAATTTTCTTTTAAATAAGCCGCAATCCTTTTCAGCTATAATGTTCTCAAAGACTTGTGGTCTCACTGCATTTGATTTCGAAAGAGATAGTTTTCTGTACAAAAACCCACAGGCAAATCTGGCATTTTAAAGGTCTGTTCTTGCAGGCTGGACAATTGTATCCACCCTATATCAATCCTTGTAATATTTTTGTTGAGCAGATTAACTTGTAAATTGGTGGATCAGTCATACATGTAGTTCACAATAACATCTCTAACATTTTTTTAAACGATTCAGCCACTTTTATCGGAACCGAATACAAATCAACCGGGTCTGAATACACGTGAAAGAAGAATTTCCATTGATATGCAAAGCTGCTTGTATTAGTCCCACCAGTAAAATATTTTATGTTCGGAACGAGCGGGGCTCGAACCTGCAACCTTTGGCACCAGAAATGGAATCGCACATATCCACTCGACCAAAATCCCCATTCTTATACAAAATGATTCAGTGGAGGTAGTTATGTGCGAGTGCGATATCAATACGGTTATGCAGTATATGTACTGAGTCGGCATTTATTTCCAGAATTGGGCACTTGAATCCATCAGTATTAAGAAAATGCCGAAAATATATTTTTATTCAGTTTCCTTCACGATTCAGTGTACACTCAAAAGTCTTAAAGAATAAGATGGTACATCCGTTTTCCCTCTGATTGACATAGTACTTGATAAAACACTTGTTAAGGGAATCCCTGGCAAGTATCACCAGCCTTTTATTTCTACACCTCCACTTCCAATAAACTGCTGGGGTTTTCCTTTGTGTACAGTTTTCTGGTTATGGTAGTTTGTTTCGAATCATACTGCATGTACATGGAGCTAATATGACGGGTAGACTATAACAAGAGGCCCATGATCGTTAATGCTCTGCTGACCACCATCACCAAAAAATTATTTTCTGAAATGTATTCAATCCACAAACTTGAAAAAAATGATCAAGGTTAGCCATATTATGAAATATCAAACTTCCACATGATACACATTTGTGGTACATTTGGCATCATTCGCCTTATTTTTTTTATCAAGATAATAAATTAAATGCGCCTTTCTTAAGTGCTTTATGACCTTAAAAGATAGGTCAAGGTCACACAATCGTTGGGTAATGGTGACCAATAACATAGATCAACAAGTAGAGTTATATATACAATGTACTCGAGTGCAATTTTGATCTAGAGGCTCAATTCTCCTTGCCACTGATGTCCAAACTACACCCTATACCATTACAAAATCACCTCTTCCAACTTAACGGGTCTGGTGGCCTTACAAAACTAAGTCAAGGTCACTGATCTTACATAATAGCGTTGGACATGATCTGCATACTCTTAATATTTGGCTTATCTGATTTCATCTCATTTTCTATGTAAATTATGCACTGTATACGTAAAAAAAAATGTACAGTTTCACACATTCCGGAAATACCTGCATATGCTTCATTGGACATATAATCTGATGAAAAAACACTACTTGAGATGCATCCCTCCCCCACGAGTGACCTTGAGAAATAAATCAAGGTTATCCATATTATGCAATGCTTTTACATGATACACATTTGTGGTACAGTTGGTATCATTCGCTTTCTTCTTCAACATATTGAATTCAGTGTCCGTTTCTTAAGTGCTTAATGACCTTGAAAAATGTGTCAAGGTTGCACAACATATTACTAAATTTGGCTATTGGTCTAACGCATATTTAGTATAAATTTTCCAGTTCCATTTCAATTTATTAGCACAACAATGAATGTAATGTGTTTTGATACCTTTGATTATCACCAGTGGCGCCACCATGGTTCCAAATGTCAAAAACATTTGTCTGTTAATTGTTCCTGTACTGGTATTTGGATGTATAAACATAAGTTAAACTGTAATAACCATCACAAATAGAATCATTTCATGAAATGCAAACCTTCCGTAACCTTGAGAAAAGAAGTCAAGGTAATCCATATGAGCAATATCAAACTTCCATAATGGTAATTATTTGAGGTGTATTTGGTATTGTTTGCCTTATTCTTGCTCTACATATTGAATTTAGTGTCTATTACTACAGCGCTTGGTCACCTTGAAACATAGGTCAGGGTCACTCAAAATTGTACAAAATTTCACTTTTGTCCCGACCCACAATTGTTGTAAATTTTGTAATTCTATTTCAATTTATTATCACAAAAATGAATTTAATACATTTTTAATGCATATCGTAGTTGTTCCAATTATTACCACCGGTGGCGCTACCATGACTCCACAAGAAATTAGAATCTCGCCTGTATAATCTTCCTGGATTGGTACATAGATATATGTCCACTTGTTCAAATAAAATGACCATCACAAAGAATAGTTCACCTAAAACGCATTCGCTCCGTGACCTCAAGAAAATAGGTCAAGGTTCCACATAATAGCCTCTATCTATTTCCACAAAATGTCGCAAGAATCCATTGATAATCAAACACACCAGGGCCTTTTCCTCTTTTGCTTCACTTTTTGACCACTGCATTACGTAATTCATCAGGTGGTGGCTCCAATACCGAAAGTCACCCCGATTTTCATTCATAGAGGAATGAAAATTGTTCACCAGATGGCACTTCGCTCCACATGTAATCATAGCTTATTTGTGCAACTCCTGTGATCAATAGTGTTGCATGTGCCAAGACACACAATGAGGGAGTCCTTTACTTTATGTCCTCAGTGACTTTTGGACAGAAGATCAAGGACACCCATATTATGTAATGCAAGAGACCCATAGGCCTGCCTGGTGCTGTGCTGACATTTCCATTGAAGTCCAAGCTACATCCTTCCATTACAAAATCACCTGTTTCAATTTTACAGGCATGGTGACCTCACAAAAATAGATCAAGGTCACTAATATTTATACAACTCTAGCTTTGGACATTGTCTATATATCCTGTAAATTTGGCAAGTCTAATCCAATTACTTTTCCAAATATGGATTTTTTTATCTAAAAGCATATTTTGGCTCATAATTTCCATCGAATTATAGATGGTGCCACCAGTATCATTACCAACTTACACTTCCCTCACAATCCCATCACATTTGGTGGAGATCTGCCACAAAATAAAGATGCTAGAGTGTTCACAAGATTTTCATATTTTGACCCCTACATTGCATAATATTGTAGGTGGCGCCACCAATATCGAAAGCGGCCTAGATTTCCATACACCCTATAAGTCTTGAAAGTTATATTGGGCTAACTTGAAAACTGTGGACGGTATCGCGCTAACGAGCAAAAGTTTACGAACGGACGCATAAGCTCTGCGACCTTTGGTCAGCAGAGCTAAAAATGTAGACACTATCATGTTGACAGACATGGATGATTGCATAAGCTCTGCGACAGAGCTAAAAAAATGCAAAAATTCATTGAGATAAAGGGAAAAATCATAGTGAAATTTACTGACCAAATTGGAATCTGGCCGCATCAAGCAGCTGCCCCATGCAATGCTCAAGCAAATTGTCAAGCCGTTTTATACAATATTTTATAGTTCCTCCCACCCCAAAAATTCGTTTAAGAAAATCAAGAAATGGCATTGTCGCCACACAGGGGGCAACTTTATATGAGTCAAATTACATTGCCATCATGTTTAAAGAGAATTCACTGCTGTTGGGGAGTAGAATAAAAGCTGTAAAAAAAAAAAGGGAAAGAAACATGAGAACCATCTAAGGTATATGCCAATAAAGCTTGTCCGGCCATGGGTTTTCGAACAATTGAGTTAAAAATGTGAATTGTAGACGACAGATCGACGGACGGACTGCAAAACCAACAACAGACCATAACAAGGCTTAAAGCCTGGAGGTGGGGCTTTTTGTTGTTTTTCCTTTGTTTTCATTAGGGCATGAACATATGTTTACATGTATAATATACATATACATGTATATGAAATTTGGGTACATTTGCGAGTAAATTATCATGGCTATTATAGTAATATCTGTAAGACCTTAATTTACCGGGCTTAATATGAATATTTTGTTAACATTTCAATACATGTAGGTTTGTGTATGATCAAACAAAAATTTATTTCTAGGGTGGGAGTGAGCGTATTTTGGAGATCGTTTATGCGCACGCATAATGTGTTATGACATATGTAAAGCAGCCACAGTCACGTATGAAAAGACCTGTTGCTGAAGCCAGCGAAGAGGTGGAACTAGAAGAATACCTGAGGATTACTCAGTAGTTTCACAAGTAAGTGCGTGTTTTTCATATTTCATTGTTTTACCTTGTACATATTACACGAGCGAAGATGTGTTTGTATAAATTTTGACAGGTTCTCTGCCACTTGCGGTGTCATAGCATCAATGTGGTATCTACGCGGTCATTGCCATGTTGACCATCACATGAACATTATGGCGATGTCATTCACCATCAGCACATGCTTTTGAATATCGGCGCATTGCTCGCAAATTAAACTTGATGTGTGTTTTGAAGTCTTATACTGAGTTGTTATTGTATGTCACTAAGTCTGCTTTATTGATTGCTACATTTTTAATGTTTGTCAGGGTCCACACATAGCAGGCACAATGAAAACTTGTAAGAATGACACTATTTTTTTCCAAGAAAATGAGTCAGATATCTGAATATTTCAGATTAATGAGTCAAAAAACAAAGGAACAACAACTTCAGTCCCTTCAAATTTGTGTCATTATAATGAATATGTCAGGTAACTGAGTGTCACTTTGAGTTTTCACTGTATTATTTCATTTGAGCTCCAGTACACTTTAATCAGGTGGTGCAAAATAGAAACAGAATTGTTAGCCCCCTCATCACTGGAAGTGCTTCTCCTCTGGTTTAGTTTGTACCCTTGATCTGTAAAAGGCCACCCTGTACATCTGGTACATACAGGTTGTCATTTTCCATTCCAAGGGTATGCAGGAAGATGGACCTTAAACAAGAGGTCTGTGTGAACAGCCCGTGCCTCAGCTAATCTTGACATTCATCACACTTGCAGCTCTATGAACTTTGGAAAGGATCGAGGACACCATGTTCTGAGTAAGTCTGACCTTCATAGAAGAACACCCACACGTGCAACATCAAAGTTCAAGTAATTCTCAAGTTATAATGAAGAGTAAAATTCATGTATGTTGCACTGTGATCCCACAAACGAGGTCAAGGTCATTCATGTACTGTCTCAGCATGACCGTCATACAAAATAGTAAACATGTGTAGCTAACCCAAAACAGATCTCAAGATATCAAGTAAACAGTAAATTTCGTGTCAGTTGTCCTGTGAATTAGCATTAGAATGCCCATTGACTTACATGGTAATCAATAGGAAAGCTGCATTGAACGATAAGTACCCGAATTGAAAATCCTTAAAAATCAGGAATCCAAAGCAGTGCCACCTAGTAAACAACTGTTTGACCCTTCCACAACAATATATCCATCACATTTCAGCTTAATCTGAGGGATGGTTCTGAGAACAAGTGAAAAATAGCAAATCCATACAAAAAATTCATTAAAAAAAATTGCAGCGCCATCTGGTGAACAAATTGGGAACTAAGTGTTCCCGGGAGTGTCCATGTACGATATCAAAGCAATTGGGTGAGTGGTTTCAGAGAAGAATTTTGAAGGTTTGCCCCCCCCCCCCCCCCAAAACAACAAAATTCATCAAAAATCCAAAAATCAATAGAGCTTGACCATTTGAACACACTTGGTAAATATCCACCCAAGGCACATCCCCACCAAGTTTGAAGTAAATCTGGTCAATATTATTAAACTTACGACCATTACAAGAAATTCCTATGTTAAGTTTTCCTATTAAAACTTTTGTAGTGATTTTTGAAAAAAAATCACAAAAAAATCCAAATTCATTGGGACATGACCATTGGAACAAACCTGGTAGACACCCACCCAAGGTACATTGCCACCAAGTTTGAAGTTAATCCGGATGATGGATTTGGATAAGAATTCGAAAATGTAAATTAGCATTAGAATGCCCATTGACTTACATGGTAATCAATAGGAAAGGTGCATTTACCCCAAAGGAGCTGACTTGAAAAAATCATTAAAAATCAGGAATCCGCAGCATTCCCACACAGTGAACAAGTTTGTTTGGCCCTTCCATTAGGAACATATCCACCAAGTGTAAGCTTAATCTGAGCGACGGTTCTGGAGAAGAAGTCGAAAATAACTATAGCACACAAAAATTCACAAAAAAAATGGAAAAAAACTGCAGCGCCACCTGGTGAACAAATTAACAACAAGGAGTCCCTAGATGTCTTCCTGTGTGACATCAAAGCATTTAGGTAAGCAGTTTCGGGGAAGAAGATTTTTTAAGATTTGTCAAAAAAAAAAAAAAAAAAAAAAAATCACTAAAAATCCAAAAATCACTGGAGCATGACCACGTGAACATAATTGGTAGAAACCCACCCAAGGTACATTGCCACCAAGTTTGAAGTCAATCTGGATGACGGTTTTGGAGAAGAAGTCAAAAATGTGAATTAGCATTAGAATGCCCATTGACTTCCATAGTAATCAATAGGAAAGCTGCATTGACCGACAAGTACCAGAATTGAAAAAATCCTTAAAAATCAGGAATCCACAGCATTCCCACATAGTGAACAACTTTGTTTGACCCTTCTACAAGGAACATATCCACCAAGTTTCAGCTTAATCTGAGTGATGGTTCTGGAGAAGAAGTCGAAAATAGCTATAACACACAAAAATTCATAAAAAATTAGGAAAAAATTGCAGTGCCACCTGGTGAACAAATTAAGAACTAAGTGTCCCAGAGAGTGTTCCTGTGTGATATGAAAGCAATTGAGTGAGTGGTTTCGGAGAAGAAGATTTTTTAAGATTTACCCAAAAATGGACAAAAAAATTCATTAAAAATCCAAAAATCACTGGACCGTGACCATTTGAACAAACTTAGTAGAGACCCACCCAAGGCACATCTCCACCAAGTTTGAAGTGAATCTGGCTGACTATTTTTGAGAAGAAGTCGAAAATGTGAATTGTGGACGACGGACGGACGATGGACGATGGACCCTCAAAAAACGTCAGCTGACTGACAAGTCAGCTGAGGTAAAAATCACACCAAAATCCCAGCAGAAGATGGGGTTTTAATCACACTTAAAATATGCATATATATATATATATATATATATATATATATATATATATATATATATATATATATATATATACATACATACATACATAGATACATATATATACATACATACATACATACATACATACATTTCAACCTCTATTCACATCGTTCAAAAAAGGCAAGTTATGAATGATTACGATGTGACAAATCTAAAGCTCAACATGTAAATGAATCAAACCAACTTTTAAATTATATAAGCTTTGCTTTGCTTTAATAATAGTTTTCACTGACGCCATTTTCCCTCCCATTAAAACACAACTTTTCCCATCTCTCCGTGACTGTTCTGGCACACAGTTTCCCTATACAGTATATCAATCGAAGAAAAAATAGTTTTAGCATCAAACAAAGTGGCCTTATCGAGCGCAAGGTTGAGTGAGTACAGCACTGAGTGATAGGTCATTCAAAACGTGAACTGAAAATGTCGACTGTCTCAGCATGGCAATGTTTACAAACATCCACTTCTCGCTCGGATCCATGACCTAGATCTTGATTCATCTCAGAATCCCACAATCAATTGAACGCAATCAATAAAGCAGACCAAGTGACATACAATAACAACTCAGTATAAGACTTCAAAACACACATCAAGTTTAATTTGTGAGCAATGCATTGATATTCAAAAGCATGTGTTCGTGATGAGCGACATTGCCATAATGACTTTTTTATTAATGTTCATGTGATGGTCGACATGGCAATGACCACGTGGATACCACATTGATGCTATGACACCGCTAGTGGCAGGGAACCTGTCAAATTTTATACAAACACATCTTCGCTCGTGTAAAATACACAATATAAACAACGAAATATGAAAAACACACACTTACTTGTGAAACTACCGAGTAATCCTCACGTCTTCTTCGGGTTCCAGCAATGGAACTTCAATATTCAAACAGAGTGCGGTAGGGAATTCCTCGACAACGTCATTTGGGTCATTTACATACAGATCTCGCGCATGCGTACATCTTATGTTTTCCGTCTGAGCCGGCTTTTCGTCTGCTTGTGCGACCAAGAAAATTACGCCACTCACAGCGAAAAGAAACGTGCCCCAGCCGCGCGTGACAAAATAAGACAGACACACACAGTTTCCATCGGTGTTGAAAATATGGAGCGATAGCGGGTTGTAAAAGAAGGACAAGGTCAGCCTTGGGCGTCCAAGTGATGATGATGTCGCTACATTCATTCTGATTCTGAACAGGTCTGATGTTCAGAGCAGTGCCCAGTTGTCGCACGTGCCGGAAAAAAAAAAAAATCAAAGATCACAGGAGCCGCCCATTTCTTTGAAGTCGTTATATTCAAGTCGTCATGGATACTTGATCAGTCGTGTTTGTAATCAATCGAGATTGAATCCGAATATCATTATCATATTATAACCGCTCCAGCTTGATGAAGTTTTCTTTTCTTTTTCTTTTCTTTTTTTTTTTTTTTTGGGGGGGGGGGGAGAGTGGCTAGGTAATCAAATTCATGGGACAAAAGTGCCGTTAATTAAGATCAGTAAAGACAACGGCAACTTCAGAGACAAAGAGAGAGAAAAAACAACAAACAAATGGGCATACTATCTACGTTTCCCGCTAACTTCGAGATAAAATTTTGTCTGCATCGGCAGCTCTTGACTGCACATATTGCGAGGAAGACGTGCCCGCGACCTCCGCTACTTATCAAGCTGTTATTGTCTACGATGTCAAAGATTTATGTTATTCTATTCGTCATCAATTTTCCTAGGGGCACCATAAAATTTTCTCATGAACTTGACTTTATCAGTTCTGTATTTCTATAAGATTGTGCAAGGTATAATGTGTGAGTTTCTTTCTTAAGACATTTGTCTGCATGCCACTTGTGTGGGAAGTTGCAATACGTTGTTCAGAGCCTCGTCCGACAGAGAATTTTACCAACATTTCTCAACGACAATATAACGAATTTATTTTGAAAAATTAGAAAGGATTGTACTTGTAATTTCACATTGCTGTGTACCACACTAGCAATGCATTTGCAATGGATTAGAACAAGCTTTGAACGTTGTCACCATTGACAGAACGGTATACTGCACAACGGTCTGAACGGGTCCTCGGGTGTCACACTGTGTTCGGTATAATGGCACATGCGACATGAAAATTTGATGAGGAACTGTACGTTTCGAAACATAAAATTTATTATACAAGAAGCCTCATTCTCTCACTCTTTCGGCCACTGCTTCAGCCATATCTATCTGCTATTATCGGTCGCAACCGTATACATTCTCCGAAAACACGCACACACAAGTCCAACTAAATAACATCCCATTTTTTTGCACATGCTTCCAGCACAGAATTATCTATCGTTCTTTCCTGTAAGTCATAGGCCTATGCAGAACAAAAGTTGATGTACATAAACTTAAGGTATCAACAATTTTTTCCAAACAAATCATTTTAGTCAAGTAATTCAGAATTTCATCCGGTCCTTTCTAGATCAGCTGTGGGGTTTTGTGTGTGTGTGTGTGTGTGTGTGTGTGTGTGTGTGTGTGTGTGTGTGTGTGTGTGTGTTGTTTGTTTTTTGTTGTTTGTTTGTTTTGTTTTGTTTTTGTTTTTTTTTTTTTCTTGTTTTTTGTTTTGTTTTTTGTTTGTTTTGTTTTTGATTTGTTTTGTTTGTTTTTTATCTCGCATTTCTATTTTGGTAATTTGCGATGAAAAAAAAAAATACTGAGGATTTCAAATGTATCATATCATGACGCAAACTCGAAATATATGATTGCTTAGTTGCATTGGAACAATCTACTATAGTGTACAGTTGGTAGGAACAGCGCGAGGAAAATTATTCAGACGATAATATTGACAAGTCCTTACGAATGCAGTGCATCGTCAATAAAACAAACATCCTAAAACAAAATTTTTGGTAGGAAACACGACGAATCCTGGTGATCTCTCTCTCTCTCTCTCTCTCTCTCTCTCTCTCTCTCTCTCTCTCTCTCTCTCTCTCTCTCTCTCTCTCTCTCTCTCTCTCTCTCTCTCTCTGCAGATAAGCATGAAGATAGTCTTTTGCTCACTGTAAGCAAGGAGAAGGGGGGGGGGGGGGTCGGTACGCTGGTACAGGTAATTATTCTTCTAGAGTACGCAGTACGGAAAATAAAAATCTTTCAAAATTTTGGATAGTACGAAGTACGTAAAACAAGACGGCTTCCAGTACGCCAGTACGGTAAATAAATTAAAAAAAAAAAAAAGCAGTACGCCAGTGCGAGAAACCCCTTACCGACCCTGAAGGAGGGCTTTTTCTACCATCTTTGCTGTAACATTAATAACCAATGGAACGGAGGTACCTGCATCCTAGAACTGCTGATACCAAATTATAGACAAATCTTGAAATATGAAACGACGTTTGTTTCACTGCATAAAAATTTAGTTTCCTGAGATTTGAGGTCAATATGTTCCAAGTTGAATCTGTATTTGCAGTGAACGGTGAAGATGACAATCATGTGTTATTGTTTGCGACCATGTGTGTTCTCATTTGCTCGTTTTCCACACTTATGTAATCTAAAGCAAACAAATATGTCTATCAAAATATATACCACAAACACAGTCCATAGCAAACGATCGCGACTTGAATTTATAAAAACATGCACAAGTTTAGCGTCAAAATGAACACCATATATAAAAGCTTTATTTGCTGTTTTGCGTCAATAAATGTGTCAAACATTGTCATTGACACCGGAACATTATGTAAGACTGCATGCCGTCGTCTTCAACTTCAAGTTCGAACGATGCGAAGGCCGTAGGCTGGAACAAACAACATAGGCACCGATGAGCGTACAAACTCGTCCATTTATCATTGAGTCTTGCGATACGAACATGCATGATTAAAATATGATCAAGCACAGTTAATCACATGAAAAATTCTATTCTCGTTGACGGCCAACAAAATAGTGGTATTTCACAGTTTCACTTTGTCTCCGCAGACGGCTCTGCAAGCACGTGGAAACTGCATGCAATTGTGCTTTGCTCTCGCAATATAGCGCACGCCACGTGACCGGCGAGAGCCAACTGGTTCTAAATATATCTCTCATCAGCGAGGAATTGCCCTAGAACCGTTGTGCATGGCCGAATGCCGTTATAAACAACACTTGCATGGTCGAATGTAAAAACTCTTTCTTGCCGCCAAAATATCATGTTTATTGACCAAAACAAAGGCACAACGGTCCTTCGACGCATGATTAGTGATGAATTACGTGGATAAGTACGTGTATGAAATATCGCGGAATGCAACTTTAAAGCACTTACATATTGTTATTGCGCCAAAACAGCGTACTTGCACAAGACTTGTAAGGGGAAGTGATAACTTGATTACATTTTCTCGTGGACTTTTTAGATCACTGTAACGAATGCTCAATGGATTTTTTCTGTCTGATGCATCTTTGGACGTGTTCAGACTGGTAACTGTCTGGATATGCAAAAACCTACGGAGAGCCTCATTGAGCTGACAAAAGTTCGGTGTTCACAGAATTGAGGTCACATTCACCCACGAATACAAGCAAGATACGCCATCATACGGAACTTCTTTTAACAGAAAGGTCCTGATAATGTGCATAGATCGATAAAGAATATCTACATTTTACATCAGCAATGAGCAGTAATACCAGTGTTACCATTAAGAGCACAAATGAAAGAAAATAACTTGCACCTTTTTAAAATCTGTTTCTTGTTTGCACCAGAATACATACGTTCGACGGATGACATATTCTCACAGTTAGGCTTTTTCAGCTAACAGTTAAGCATTTTCAGCAATTGTGACCAGTGGTGACAGAGTATTTTCTCTTATTAAACCCTTCAGGTATCAGTCTTGTTTATTTTGCCGATATCAAATGTTAAGAATAAAGTCTTGTCACAAATCAGGACTATTAACACGACAGGAATAGTTCCTGGTTTCAAATATTGAACTTTTTAGGTCTACTATGTACATTGTACATGAGAGGGGGTCTCCTTACGGAGCCCCACCTAACAAAAGCGCAGCTGACTGACAGGAAGCCTATCCACATTTTTTTTATCCATTCTTGTCGCGGGCCACACACTTTCCTTGGATAAAAAAAGTGTGGCCAAGAATGGATACAGATCCCTCTGTATGTGTAGAGTGTATCATCGAATGATTGACTGCAAAACATACTGTGCTGTCAATTGCTTCTGATCCACACACATATATATATATATATATATATATATATATATATATATATATATATATTATTTTTTGTAACTTTGTTTTTATACAGTCAAAATTCTTATTGATGAGAGCCACGTGTAGCATATTTTACTGTGCGTTCTCTAAGTCTTTTAGAGTAATGGTGGCTTACTGTGATTTCATTGGTCATAAAGCAATACAATTTCTATGGTCATTTGTCCCGATTGTAGCATCCCATGGCAGAATTTACTACCATCAACCGTAAATTTTACGATATAGACCTGGTCGGGTGCTCATTACCGATATAATCCGTGTTGACGACACCAATATATAACGCCCCGCCCCCCACGTGCGCGTTTGTGGACTATGTATGTAAATAATCACGTTGCAGTGTCGCCATAAATTTGTAAAATTGACTGAATAATATCAGCCGCATATGAGGAATATTGGGTCAATTAGTGAGCATAAATTAGGCAATTCAACAGAAAGAAAAGAGTAGAAAATTCACGAGCTGACCTGAGTCAAAGGGGTTACGCATAATTTGCTGTCACACAATAAACAGTATCACAACTTAAATGATCATTTTATTGTTGTGCAATAAAATATCATTGCACTTAAAGCCGCTTGTTAAACTCAGCTACCTTACACTTTTCGTTTGTGATCAGGATCATATTACTAAGTAGTCTTGATTTCAAACGAACATATACTGTCCTTAGACGTATCTAAAATCTTTGAACCAATTTCAGGTAAAAAATACACACACACACACACACACACACACACACACACACACACACACACACATATATATATATATATATATTATATATGTATATATATATGTATATATATAATATATATATTATATATCAAACATATATATTATATATCAAATAAACATGAACGAAAAAGATCTTGAGCTTGTTTAAAATATACCATGATGCAACAAAAGTAAACTATATTGAAAGACGTCAGTATCTTCAGAAAAAATACGGACACAAGGATTTCTGTGAGCAGTTAATTGTTATGTCTGTAACACATGGCCTCTCATCTGCTTAAAAAATATCCTCTTTCCATTTAAATCTTTACATTTCCTTTTTTTCTTTTTTTTTTTTTTTTTTTTTTTTTTCTTGTTTCCGAAATACTCTCTTTCTTTTACCGCCACGCATCAGTTGTCTTCCTGCGTACTTGTACCGTGTACGTTTATCAGCTGAACTGCTGACATCAATCCACAGCAAGGAACATTCTGACTTGCGTGTTTTATACAAGTACATTGTACTGTCGATAGATACCGTGCGAGGAAAATGTAGTATGTACCAGTGAGTTCTTTCTTTCATTCTTTCTTTCTTCTTGTGCGTTATTGCAATTTTATGTATGTACAACACACTTTACGTCAAATAAAATCCTGTCTGAGTCTAAGTCAGAATCACATTGCAGAAAGTTCAGCGCCCAAGTACCAAGGCGTGGTTTTCAAGGGTACGCAATTAGTGTACAATGTTTGTTCCGGTCTTGCTTACAAAATCGTGAAACGTGTGATGTTAAATTGGCCCTGTCCCACCCTGGACAACCAGGGCCCAGGTTGGATCAGACCAGCATGTCCGTGTCTCAACTCTTTTCCGACCATCAGTCGACATTCTTTCTTGGTTGCGCTCCCAACGATCAGCACCAAAGATTACCGACGAAAACGGTTGCTAGTCAGGCACATTGTTTCGAACAGGCTTTGTCCGAAAGCAACGATTAATAAAATTTCACAGAGCCTACCAATGAAGAGAGATAAAGCAGATGATATTCGATGAAATAATCATTCACTGTCAACTGGTTTGAAAGGGCAAAATTGTAAGGGAGCTATGGAAATGCGGCGAGCTGTGGGCCAGCCCGGCAATATGCATGCAATCAGCTGTATGACAAATGAAATGTCAGCACATCATTAGGAGGCCCTGTGGAGGCTCTATAATTTATACTGACGACTGGCAATGGCACGGGTGTTATTGTACTCGCACCATTGTATCTTTTTTTAATTGAGGAAGTACGAAAAACGAAAACAAAAACCAAAAAACAAAAACAAAAACAAAAAACAAAAAAACAGAAAAAAACAAAGATCATCTTTTTGACAGGATTTCACGTGCATTTCTTTCTTATATTCAAGACGTGTAAATGTATATACATATATATATATATATATATATATATATATATATATATATATATATATATATATATATATATATATATATATATATATATATATATATATATAGCCTTTACTGCAACGAAAATGGATATAATTGACTTTTCTAATCAGAAAGTTAAGCAAACAACTAAAAAAGCCATGAGGGCAAGATATATAACGCCAAAAAGTATGTAAACAGCTAAAAGTCGCACAGCATAATACATTCTTAACTTTGATCATCAGCCTAACACATATTTGGTGTAGATTTTGTATTTCTATCTCATTTTAATGTTACATTAATGAATTCCACGTGTTTTTCATACCTATAATGTCACTTCTAATCAATACCATCAATGGCGCCACCGTGACTCTACACGCGACACTTTCGTCTGAAAATGTTCCTGTTATGGTACATGGACACATGTTAAGATGTAATAACCATCAAAAAAATTTTCCTCTGTGACCTTGAGAAATTGGTTCAAATACCATCATTTTGTGAGATATCAAACTCTTACATAGGATACCCATTTATATTATATTTGGTATTGTTAGCTTTGTTCTTTCTCAACACATTGACTTAAGCGTAGTGCAGGAAGTGTTCAATGACCTTGAAAAATAGGTGAAGGTCATCTGTAGTTCATGATAATACGAACCCAAAAATATGTACTTTAGCTGTCTTTGCATGAGGGTGGGAAAGGGGTTTCCCGTACTGGCGTACTGGGGCATTTTATTTACCGTACTGCCGTACTGGAAGCCCTCTTATTTTACGTACTTCGTACTATCCAAAATTTTGAAAGATTTTTATTTTCCTAACTGCGTACTCTAGAAAATAATTACCTGTACCAGCGTACTGAAACCCTCCTCACCCCCCTTCTTGCATCAGTAAGTAACCCTTTATCAGGCTCTAAATTTGGTTTTCTTCATAAACAGTCTCATGTATTTAAGGTCCTCAGAGCTCCCATTATCAAACCCGGGTACCAAACTGTTCATTTCATCTTTAATGGACCCTCTTGAAAAATGCACGCTTAAATGTGGTCCTGTTATTGATGGCCATGCAAGAGTTGGGGCAATCATGAAGTCAAAGCGCCCATTGGGTAAACTTATCCAAGCCTTTTCCACGGCCCAGCTAGAGGCTGCAATCATTAATTTACCAAATTAACTCTTCTGTGTCGTACCTTAACTCTTTCTGGACCAATCTTTTTAAGGCAACCGAATGTTTGAAATATTTGTTGTTAGCTTCATTGTTCATATATATATATATGTGTGTGAGTGTATATATATATATATATATATATATATATATATATATATATATATATATATATATATATATATATATATATATGTACATCGCCCTTTCAAATCCCGTAAGATCTGACTGATTTATCCACAACTGCAAAAAAATGCCTGCGCTAAAATGGTACAGTGCTGATTTCTGCTGAGATAGCTCAGCAGCAATGCATCTCACAATTTTCACTTAAAATACATGTTGAAAGAACAGCATATTGTGACGTAAGTCATTTATCTTGACATGCCTCATAAATGATTTGCCTGCGGGGCAGTAGTTAAGACATTCCCGTCATCTCACTCTAGTTTTTGGAATTGCGTAATATAAACTTTACAGCTTTAAACAGCCTGAAAGTATTTGCAAATATATTTACATATATTTTAATGTTATCATATAATATGCATTGTTTATGTATCTACCTGTAGATAGAGACACATGCAGCTATTCCCAAATGCATTTGGTGATACATGTATGTTGAATAGATGCTGTCATGAATGACGCTCTGCTGCAGTGCAAAAATGTTTCATGAAGAAAGCAACACAGTGTGTAGCCCTGTTGATGTCGTCGACAGGAGGCGCTTCAACTTCCAATCTTACCGGCTTTCTGACAGAGCGTAGTAAATATCTGACTTTGTGATGTGAGTATCTATTTGACCGTGTAACTTGTAATATCTCTGTGTCGGCTGTCATCGTACATGTTGATAATAATTATAATTGACGATATTTATTCTGGCAGACCCATTCAGTTGAACTGTTATTTCTGTTCCTCAATGGGACTCAGTACATTGCGGGTTTGTATTTCTGAGAATCTCCAGATTAGTTGTTTTATCCGATCTGCATGGAGAACCTATTGTATTAGTCTTTATTGTACCATAGGGTCACCCAGGATAAATGAATATGTATACCCCAAATTAGTTCTCTCTGTAATGCGATGAAAGTAAATTAAATCTAAAGATATTTTCTAAGTCCACACGGATACGAAAATTCAATAATACCTGAGCGTTATATACTACAACATTGATGACACGATCTGACAAAATAAAGTTAGGGTTAAATTTTCCTCCTAAAGTTAAACTTTTCAATAAAAAGAATCACAGACATACCAATACGGAAACGTTTCAATGCTGGTCCATCTCATGGTTTTGAAAGATAAAAAAAAATACACTGCATATGAGATGCTGTATAAGACGATTTCTGTGTGGATCGATTTCTATTAATAAACAATACTCCCCCTGGAGTCACTCTAATTCTTCTGAGTTTGTGATCCAGTGGGTATTGATTCGATGGCCCCAGGTGGACTGTAAAAAAGCAGGTACCAAGTTTTGACAACAATTTGCCCATGACTCGCATGCAAGCTTTAGGTAGGTGGTAGGCGTGCTCTAAAATCTCCTAAGAACGCGCTAACACGTTGACAAAGCTCGTAATTATCGTGGTAATGTGTTTGCAGAAGACACTGGTCACAGGTGACAAGGGCCCAATTTCTTCAGCGTTGAATGGATATGCAGATAAACTAAGGCTTGCCTTTTCTGTCATCCCCAAACATTTGGGATTCTACTTGTTGAGAAATTGATTAGAAGGTGCCAATTAATCAGTTAGTTTATCTCCTGTGACCGTTTGTTGGTTTAGATATGCTGACTGTCTCAAAAGCAAGGTAGATGGTATATGCTTGGTTGCTGGGAAATTATACAAACACATGGGTAGGTCTGTGAATCCTGTACGTTGGTGGGCTCGTACATATGAGTGCGATAGAGACGGAACCAAAAACAGGACAAAGATTGTTCGTGGCTTCATGTCCTGAGAGCCCTGTCAATATATGATAAGGGTAGACTGCTTTGTTTGCGAATGTATAAATATTGGCGTTTTTATAATTTGTGCATTTTCCTGGCGTTTTGAATTCCATATTTAGGGTGTTCATCCAGTCAACCTATGTTAAGACACAATGCTATTGTAATTTTATTTCCGCGGGGTTTATTTTTTTTGCCTTCCTAATAATTATGCCAAAACATCAATGAAGTGAAAAGTAAGCATTGGACAGTAAAATAAGAGAGAAGTGCTATAGGTTCCTGCTGGTAAAATTATCGTCACATCAGGAAGCGAATTCAAAGGTGAGCTTAAGGTAGCTAACCGCAACCACCTCACTGAAAGCTGATCCTGTTATTAAAGTTCTGCCCAGCTAAAAGCGTGTAGCGGTCTCTATCAAAGGGCCGGAGACAACGACACACTATTTTTCACTGGTGTGGTGTAACAAGCTGCCTGGCCCACAGGGCCGGGGCAATTGTACAGCACAATAGCCACAAACATAGCCTCCACTGCGTCCAGCAGCCAACAAGCCTAGTCTGTGTGGTGTACAAATTAATTTCACGACTGCTCAAAGACCAGTTCATCAAATAGAAAGAAAACCTTGTCGATGCAGCCACTAGGGAAATGGAAAAGTGTCCCTCGATGGCAGCAAAGGATAGCGGCCTTGGCTGTCTTGTGTTTATGTTTTCATCCCCGTTAACACCTTGTATGTTCTGATCTTGTAAACATCAATGTCTGACAACTTCACCCAACCACTGGACGCGTCTCAACACCGAGGTGCTCTCCCCATTGTGTACTTGATTTAAATGTGCTAGTTCCTTTGATCTTCAAGTGTCGTACTCACATCAAAGGGCATATATTTCAGCCTAAACCTACACGTTGCCAATTCTACCTCGAGTCGTTGGGTTACATTTGTCGACGTAAAATGTCGTTGTCCGCCTTTTTTAATGATTGCTACGTGCACAATATAAAAGACCCATGTTGGTCTCCTGACCAAACTTGTATTTTTTATAACCGCAACTCTTTAAATGCGGCTGTTTACATGCGTCAATGGGCACATCCAATGATATATCCGATCTGGCCATAGAAACCTGTATGGAAACGTACGTTTTAAATTTTAGTCCATGATATATTAACAACTCAAAGTAAGGGTTACGAAACCCTTGAGATCGTCCAAGTTTTCCTTCATGTCCCATGCAACCAGTTAAAAACAAGAGGCCCATGGCGACAATGCTCTGCTGGCAACATGGCTATATTGCACTTACATGTTCATTTCAAAGTTGTAAGTCCTCAAGTGGCTTCTGAACTTCAGAAAATGCGAAGGTCATTTGTATTGGTGGGTTTTGACTAGTATGGTGTTATTGGAAGGTTGATCACATTGTATAATATATTTATAATAAATATTAACAGACCAACACATTGCTGGCATGATAATTCAAAAAGTCATTGCCATTCTATACAATATTGATTTTAACATATTTTTCATTCAAAAAAAGGCGATTGGGAAAAGGGCATAGCCCTATATAAATCCCTTTCTCACATGGAAAAGTAAAAGAGAAGAAGACAATATGCACCAAAAAGTCGGTGGTACCCAGAGTAGACATCACTGCACGAAGACCGACCGATCGGCAAAGTCACACCAGAAGAATTGTGGACAAGACAAGACATCACTGAGAGAATAAAAGAGTGATAGGGGTAGGCCATAGTGAATACGCTTTTCGTTACTGGCATATGGATGCTTTAACAAATCATGTGACCGCCCTAGGCCTGCATTTCGACTGGAAATATGAATGTACAACTTCAAAAATTATTTCATTATCTTTTAAAATACCGGTTTCTTGACCAAACAGTAGTGTTTGGACTGTAAGTGGTGCTAAAGGGGTGACAATATTTTGCAGTATATCTAGGTCTGTCCTTAAATTTCATTTTTCATTGCTCCGTCTACTATCAAATTATGGAATAACCTCCCGGTTGATGCTCGTCTCACCAATTCCCTGTCGCAGTTTAAATCTAAATCAAATCTATTACTCTTAAGTGTTGACAAAAAGCTCACATACTTTAAACATGGAAGTCGTTTCCTAAACATATGCCACACGCAGCTACGTCTTAATTTCTCTATTTTAAATGCCCATCTATATCATGTCACTATCTTTCCAGCCTCAACGTGTGCATGCTCTCATACTACTGAAGATACGAAACATTACCTTTTGTTCTGCCCCAAGTTCACTGTGCAAAGGGTCCGTCTACTAAACACTGTGTGTCACTTACTCGCTCCAGGTGTAAATCCGACTTTAATAGTTCAGTGCTCTAGTGATATTTTACTAAATATTCTCTTGAAAGGTAGTGAGGACTTGCCAGACACTGATAATGTATGCATCTTTGAGGCTGTTCAGACATTCTTATCAGAATTTAGACGTTTTATTTACTAATTTAGTATATGATCTAATTAGAAGTCTCCATTATCTGGCATCAATGTATTATTCGTGTACAAGCCGGGAATTTAGTCTTCTGTTCTCGTCCAGTGTGTATTGTATATATTCCTGTGCGTCCTCTTATGTACTGGAGAGCCTCCAGATTAGTCTTTGTTTACTATTGGGCAATCCAGAGAAAATAAATATGTTTATAATGATAATACAATAATAGATTTGCACATTCGAGAAAATAATGAAAAGTCTCCTCATTTGCACTACCATAGGCACACCTAGGGGAGTCAACAAGACCATTTTTCAAGAAGTCTGCTTTAAAGCATACAACATTTCATGCGCAAACGTGCGTGTAAAACAGCTACTCGCCTGGTCCCAACGTAAAATAATGCATTTACTTTTTAACTTATTACGGTTTAATTTACTTTTTAAATCATTTTGAACCTCAGCATCACGAGTGGCAGGCGGTAAGTCGTTCCAAAGACGAACAACTGATGGTAAGAAGGATGCATTAAATAGATTGGTCCGGACTCGATTTAAAGGTACGTTATAACCAGTTCTAACATTGTACCGGATCGGCAGACCAACCGATCTTGGTATATTAAATCTCTCAAATACTGGGGTGCATCACCATTTAAAATTTTGTAGAGAACCATTCACTTATTCTTCCTTCTTCTTTCTGATAATTCTTTTAATTCCAGATTCCTGATAAATTAGATCATGATTAGTCCAAAATGTGGGCTCCTGTAATTACTCTTGCAGCGGCCAAATTTACCTTTTCTAATTGTTGACAGTCATTAGATGTTCACCCATCCCACACAACAGAACCCTATTCCAGAGTTGGACAAATAAAAGAAAATTTCAAAATTTCTTAAGATCGTCTCGTTAACCGAAACGGTAGATACTTCATAAAATTGACCATCTTCATACATGTAGTAACCAAATTATTGATATGACTTAACCAACTTAAATCTGAACGTTACACCAATCCCAGGTGCCTATGTTGCAACATTTTTGCCTCCCAACATTCTCCCCTCATTTCATCGAGTTTCATGACAAATTAAGGATCCTAACAATGTCCATAAGGTTTTGTTTTTTTAACTTTTATTCAACCAGTGACCTTTAAAAGTAGGTTAAAGGTCATTCGTCGAGTATAAAATATCAACACTCATCTACAATGTATATTTTGCATCAATTTAGTAGCCCTCGCTTACTTATATCTACATTCATGGTAAAATGCATGTATGCAATTTAGTAGCCCTCGCTTACTTATATCTACATTCATGGTAAAATGCATGTATGCTCACATGTAAAGATAGAATGACCTTCATAAGAATATCATCTCCTGAAACGTATTCCTTCAGTGACATTGAGAAAGCAGGTCAATGTCACCCATATTATGTAATATCGTACTTTCAGACATGAAACGCATATGCTTTGATATTTAATTAAGTTAGCATGATTATTTCTCATGATAATGAATTTCATACGTCTGAACACATATGGCTCACATTTTCCATTCACATGTAGGTGGCGCCATCAGTACTATTCCGATTCCACATATTTGCCTCCAAACGTTTCCACCAAATTTCATAAAGGTCCATCACAAATCAACGACACCAGAATGTTTTTGATTTTTTCACTTTTTGGTCTATGTGTTACATAATCTTGTAGGTGGCGCTACCGATAATGAAAGGAACTTAGATTTTATTCATAGAACATATAGAAATTTCAAGAGGTTAACTTTAAAATTATGGATGCTACCGTGTTGACCAGCAAATTGTTTACGGCCGGACGGACGAAAGGAATGACGGCCGACCGGACACGAGTGATTGCATAAGCTCTGCGACCTATGGTCAGCACAGCTTAAAAAACTAAAGTATTATGATTCAACTATTCTCTCACATTTTAAGTATAAGGGCGCCACTCCTGCTCGGAACAGCCCCCAGGGAACAGCCATTGGTGCTGTAAAGTTGCCCACAGTTCATACCTGATAAATTTAGCCAAAAATTAACACGAAGAAAACAGTTTCTGCAGCCATGAAGCAATAACGACTCACAATGTACCCGAAGCAACAGTTATGACAATACAAATTCACACAGTCCCTTCCCTACATTTTTAATATACAGTCTTTTCAATAAATGCTATTCTGAATAAATGTTTCTACTAATGCATGGTTGTGTATTCTATGAAGATATTCGGTTTCATTTTTTCGCTCAGGGCCGTGAGAAGACAAAAAAAAAATTATCTTGTGAGTCAAAGAGCTTTGACCTCCACTTAGGGGTCACTGTGTAATCATATACATTGTACCGTTTACAAGTCATGGCCCGGCCACAAGGCAAGGTTTAGTTTCTAGCCTGCTTACATATATGTATATAAATATTTGGGAGGAAATTTCAATACTTATAATTTACTCCCGGAAAACTTTAATTCAGAATCAGTGTCATTTATCCTCATGTATACATATGGCCGTCTGTGTGTGTGTGTGTGTGTGTGTGTGTGTGTGTGTGTGTGTGTGTGTGTGTGTGTATAGTTTTCTACGAGGAATTAAAGTTGATTCCCAATACAATTTGGTACAATCAAACTTGTTACATTTAATTCCAGGCCAGTCAGTCATCAGTGAGCCAATTTTCACAAACATTTGATCAGAGACGATGGGTCCAGATCACACCAACTAGCCTGCCATCTTCTGTAGTAACATATACTATTAAGTAAGCCAATATTCTGAGACAAGTTTCTGACTTTTCATTACTGAAACACATAGCATGCTCCTATACTCATGTTTGATAGGGGGGGGGGGTGTTTAGAATTTATAGATCATTTTGTAGTTTCAATTTCTGAATGAAAATGCGTAAGACTTTTTTCATTATCCCACACTCTTCGGACAGTATCAATCGCACCAAAAAAAAACAAACAAACAAAAAACAAAAAACAAAAACAAACAAACAAAAAAAAACTAATGTAACTAATACTTGAAGATACAGCATAGAAAAGTGGATAAAAATCCAGATTTGACAGAACCGACAGGCTATTTCCACGGATATATAGTTTGTATTCTTGTTGTCTCGGGATCTTTTAAGCTGAATTTCAGATATGGGTCGGTAATAAACTTCCTATTAACCTACTTTTTGCGGATGTGTCCTGAACTCAAAAGATAGAACAAAGTGAACCGTGTAACCGGGAATTGAGGGCAAGTGGTGTAGTAACTGTTTATGTAAACATAACCTGAGCGTCACAATCTACTAGAATACGGGTGGTGTTTAGATGGAGGAGACACAGTTCTATTAAAATCCGTAGGTTGTCTCTTTCACCATAACTACCTCCAACAGAACTGAGGAGAACTCCACAAACTATGCAACCATCTTGTTTCCTTTTTGATTTTATTTTTAGCGCATGATGACAAACTTTAATGCCGTAAAGCAGGGCAGGTGCTCTCTTATTCATTCAACATACATACATACATACATATATATATATATATATATATATATATATATATATATATATATATATATATATATATATACATATATATACATATATATATATATATATATATATATATATATATATATATATATATATATATATATATATCGTGCAAACAAAAATGACACGCCACACTGTTAATTATGTGAATCTATTATGATCGAGTAACGTGTTTGTTTAAACCTTTCAGCATTTAAATTCATGTGACTGAATGCGAAGATAAAACCCTAGTTTTCCTGAGGAATTGATACATTTCGTCCCTTGCTTTTCTTCACTCTGTGTCCAGCGCGATATTCATTGCGTCTGAAGCATGCAGCATGCAGATTCAGTTTATTTCACTTTCGTAACTTTTTTTTAAGTTCCAAGTTTGGTCAATTTATTGGAAGTCTGAAACTACAATTTATATACACATATATTGATATACATACAAATATATATTGCCCAGATATATGTCGTGGGTGATGGGCTGGGGAAATGCTCTTGGTGTGTATCATATGAGGCAAGTTTGGTTTGTGTATAGCGATCAGAGTATAACAGAGGATGCTGGTGTCATTATACAATTCTGGAACTAAAAATGACATCCAGATACTTCGATATAGAAACAGTTCCCCATCTTTGTGTAAGATCAGAAAGATATTCCACGAATAAATTGGGACTGTTTTTCATTTCTTGTGCGGGTCACGGTCTGGCAATGTTGCAAGCTATGATGAAGTCAATGTGAATACACAGCCTTACATAGTTACATAGAGTCAAATAGACTGAAGCTGCTGTCACAAGATAGATCACGAACATAGACTCCCTGGTGTCAAATAGCACGGTAACTCTCTAGTGCTAGAGGTAGAAAAACCACAAAAATATATATCACAGTCAGCAATGTCTAACGTGTGTCTTCTATTGCTGATGAAATAGCCCCCAATGCACAACAATTTGTCAAACAAAGGAGTGTATTCTATTGGAAAGCATAGAAAATGGACAGGAATAATCACATTGTAGGTACGATATCTGAGATAAAATGAACCGCGGAAACTGGTTTTAACCCTCTTGATTGCAGGTGAACACGCAAACTGGCTTAAGCCCTCCTGACCTCAAATGAACAGGTTCATGACCATCAGATGAATTCTAAAACTGGTTTTTAGAGTTTTGATCTCAGATTACAATGAAACTGATTGGGTTGACTACTCCTAATGTCAAGCGACATAACAATTCCGAATGATTTCAGGCCTGGTTTGACAAAAAACCAAAAAACAAAGACAAAAACAAAAAACAAAAAAAACAAAAAAAACGAGGACTGAGACAGACCTGTGCTAAGCTGAGGTTACATGTACAGGGTGTGTATTTCCATTGCAATTCTCATTGACTTACACAGCAATCAACAGATATACATGCATTCACCAGCAGGTACCCGAATTGAAAAATGCGTTAAAAATCAGGGATTCGGAGTATCACACTCTAGCAAACAACATTGTTTAACCTCCCCCACAAGCTACAGAGTTTCAGAACAATCTGAGTCACGTTTTTAAAGAAGTGGCAAATACTAGTGGCGAAAACACACCCAAAAAATAAACAAATATAAAACAAGAGGACTGTGACATCCCTGTGCTCAGTTGACCTCACATACACAGGCTGAAGCGGTTCTGTGAACATTAGAATGGTATCTAGGTCACCCTTGTTTAAGACCATCATCATTATTGCTAACATGAACATATCTCCTTACCGATTTTTCCGAATTTTGATAATTTGTGAAAATCAGAAAATACCCCTTGTTTAAGACCATCATCATTATTGCTATCATGAACATATCTCCTTACTGCTTTTTCCAAATTTTGATAATTTGTAAAAATCAGAAAATAAGAGTACCATCATTGAGTGAACTAATTTGGTGGAGATTAAGCCCATGAAAAATCCCAATAAGTCTGAAAGGATCCAACTTTCCGTTTGGGAGAAAAGGTCCGAGAAAAGCGAAAACACACAAAAATTCTTTACAGAGCGAAGCACGTACATTCCCAATAAGACTGAAGAGGATCCAACTTACCATTTGAGAGAAAAAGCCGAGAAAAGTAAAAACACACAATTCTTAAAAAAAAAAAAAAAAAAAAAATCACAGCGCCACCTGTTAAAATACTTAATGGCCTAGAGGTCTCTACATGTGTCCTTATGCAATTTCAGGGCTTGGCGGTTTCGAAGAAGATTTTGCCAAAAATGAACCCCCAAAAAATGAAAATTCCAAAATTCACCATTGCGTGACCATTTGAACAAAATTAGTAAAGATCCTCCCAAGGTAGCTCCCTACCAACTGTGAAGTGAATCTGGTTGACGGTTTTTGGGAAGAAGTGAAAAAAGGTGGGGGGGGGGGGTGACTTTCCATATTGCAACCCCAATTGACTTGCATTGTCATCAACCGGAATGTATGCATTAACCGATATATACACTGTATACCTAAATTGAAAACATCGTTAAAAATCAAAGAAGAGCGGAATATCATCATCTGGTGAACAGCTTAGTTTAACCCTTCAACACGCTGCATACATTCCCACCAAGTTTCAGAAGAATCTAAGTGACGGTTTTGAAGTATTCAAAAACAGCAAAAGCACACAAAAAATCTTTAAGAAGCGAAAAACGATCACAGCCCTCCCTTTGAAACCAAAAGATCTAGGTGTCAGCAGAAATGTCCTTATTCAATTTCAAAGCAATTGGCTCGGCAATTTCGGAGAAGAGTTTTTAAGATTTTGCCAAAAAAATAAAATAAAATAATAACATTTTTAAAAATTTAAAAATCACTGGAACGTGACCATTTGAACAAAATTAGTAAAAACCCACACAAGGTACATCCCCATCCAGTTTGAAATGAATCTGGTAGATAGTTTTGGAGATGTCAAAAATGTGACTAACCGTTGCAATCGCCATTGAAATGCATTGTATAAATTTGAATGTATGCATTAACTGTAATGTATCCCAAATTGACACATTCGAATGCTGCAATAATGTGGCATAGAGTGGGTAGAGTTTTGAGTTTTAATTTTCAGGAATGTTGACGTGATAAAATTCTACCCCCGACAAATTAATGCAGCTATACTGTTATCTAGTTTTATTGCTAAATTGTGACTACATCGACATCATAACAGGAGCGTAGTAAGAGGAATCGTATTCATATAGTGTACAATCTCCTTTTTTATTTAACTCAATTTAGCAGGTGTCTACATTACTAAAGGATTATACCTGACGGTTGTCCTTTTATGTTGAAGTGTGTGTCTTCCGTACAAAATCATGCACTTTTTCGCTATGTGATTCATCACCTGAAGAGCCTCAAGAAAAGCTGAGCTTCGGAGGGGTTAAAATCTTAAATTATCCCGAACTTCGGGTAGAAACCTGGCGAGCAACAACATTACAAAGCAAAAGCCACATACTAGCATCAAGCTAAAATACTGAGAACCATCACCAACACTTGTACCATTGCTTCGTTGTAATGAAAGCTTAATTTCTGGGTCTTAAGTTATGATTATACAATGGAATCCCCCTATAACGACCACCTATGTCTGAAAAAATGGTCTTAATAGGAGTGTTCTTAAGTGGTTTCTTACGGAGGTGGTCTTAATTGAAGATTGTGCTCTAATGAGTTGAAAAATTTGAAATATTTCGTTTGTGTTCAAAAATATGGAGTGAAAGTGACAGAATTCAGAAAATCATTCGACTACTGTCCCTATACAATGCAAGTAAAAGTTTCTTGATATTTTGCTGCGACATCGAAATATCATCATTCGCCAAATAGCCATTTGGCTAGAGACTTTCCAGAAAATAAATGCTCATAATAAATTTTAGTACCACATGTAACACCAAAACATTTCATAGTGATTCACTGTTGCAGTTAATTTCCTAGTATACAATACAAATGTTTAAACCGTGCATAGGATCCATACTGCCTTTTGGGGGGGGGGGGTGCTTGACAAATATTATTATAGCATGATAAGAAAAAAGGTTAGCATTTGTGAAACGCAAAAAGAGCCAAACGTTATAGTTCAGTTCGGAATAGCTATTGGTACCCGCGAATGGTCCCCCAAAGATTCCCTAAATTGTGGATTTAATGATATATTAACTTTTTGGGATATATTTTTAAACAACTATAATGATATATTTCCGTCTTTTGAACATTTTTTTCAGAAGAAGTTTGGCCAGTTATTAAAAGTCCTGGCGACTTAAATGTATTAGCCAAAATTGTCTTTGTTTAGCAAAACCGATTCTATTTTTTTTTTTTCAGTCAGCAGGCTGGTGTTACAAAAGGAAGTTTCAATTATTTATCGAAACTAAAATAATTTCTTTAGCCAATTTGGGTAAAAGATGGTAAATATTTTGTTAGATTATGAAGTCTCATGTTACATAAGGAAGTTTAATTATACTATCAAAAAAGAAATAATTTCTTTAGCCAATTTGGCTGAGAGATTGTAAATATATTTCTGACAAATCCTATAAATTATAGCCAAGGATAATTGATTAATGGGTATCGCCAACCCAATTTTTCTATAAAAGAATATTTGTTAATGAAAGCTGGATTCCAAAGTGTTTACAGGAGAATTTTGTAGCTCATTTAAATCTCTGTTTCAGAAAGTAATTTATATAAGCGCAAATAGAATGCATTTGTCATACAGCAGCGTCTCTAAATATCACTTCATAAAATTAACATGTTGGGGTTTGGGTTTTGTTTTGTTGGGGTTTTTTTGTGTGTGTGTTTTGTTTTGTTTTGTTTTTTATTGGTTTTTTGTTGGTTTGTTGGTTTTTTTTTGTTTTTGTTTTTTTGGTTTTGTTTTTGTTTTGTGGTGTTTTTCTTTTTGTTCAATTCTCCTGGACTCTGCGCGCCCTTAAATCACTTATTGTCGAATCCTAACGACCCTGTGTCGATACACAGGTGCACACAAGTTTGATTTAATCTAATTTATACTCCCGTGAGTCTCAAAATTATATTATGTAGGAGGTGTGAGGCCGCCGTTTGACCACAGTTTGACTTTGCTGTGTGGCTGAATGGCTTTTCCCTGGGGTCAGGAACTCCTCAGCGTTTCAGTACGGTGGTCACACAAAGACAAAGGTGACTTAATTTGTAGCCACACACAACTCCCTGTGTGAGCAACTTGTTTGAAGTCGGTTCCAAAAGGTAAGCGCCACGATTCGGAACAAGATCACTTTGTTTCTGTCACAATGTTTGCGAACTTGGCCTCCCCAAAGAACCAAGAAAGTATTACATGGATAACTTTACTCTTTTGTGCTGCAAACGATTTCGCAAATCTTTGATTAGTTTGTCATGCAAAAAGGGCCCAATGGCGTACCTTTTCACGTCTGTTTTTCTGTTGGTCAATGGGTAAAACCTAATGGACCGATCTTCGCGATTCAGGAGTTCACTCGTTGGGTTTTCTTTTGTTCACTTGACATACACAACACTTGAGGGCAATATGTCAAATTCTTATAGATTTCAGTGTACTTTGCAACACGTGTGTGCACAGCTATGAAGCTGATTCAAATGGACAGATGTCAAACTGAACCACCCGTGCGCTCTGAGAACTTATATTATCGCCACCAATTTTCACATGTCACTTAATTCTCTTTCGAGGATGAGGGATACCTTTAGGGCATTTTCGAGCCATCGTGACCCTAGAATATTGTCTGCACACACATGTGTCAATTTGTTCAGTAAAGTGATACTGTGTTAAGCAATGCATGGGGCGTTAATTATCCTTTGCAAATCTAATTCTTAAACAGTCTGTTAAATAAAACTAAATGTACAGATGGGCGAGTCCCAAAATACATTGTAACAGCGGATCAGGCAAAATGATAAAAATACCCAGTAACCCTGACTTCTATGTAGTCTTGTCTTCTTTGTACAAGAGGCCCTCATATAGGCTGGTGAGCCTGTCGGCCAATTGTGTTAATAAAATGTGTTTAAACCAACCCTGACTTCCATAAAAAAAAAAAACAGTAACTGTGATTTTCATCAAAAAGAGAGGGAAAATTGTTGGAAGAAGTATATGAGAGTGGTTATCTGCTGAACAGGTTCAGGGCCATGTATTTTCCACTCCTCGCTAAGTAAAATGTTAAAGTACACACGGAGGCAACTGAGACCAGGCTAGAACATATTATTCCAGTCAGATCTGATATAATTCCACACAAGGCCAACCACTTTAATCGCTATTTCACATACTAAAGCAGGCTACATCTGCCAATTTATATCGATTTCATATTTTCCTATCGTGGTATTTACTATATCTTTTGTATATATTACATATTTCATCGATTGTAAATATATATGTATGTATATATATATATATATATATATATATATATATATATATATATATATATATATATATATATATATATAAGGCATCTGGCCCCTGTTCAGGCACCTTCAGTTATGCAGGTTAACCAGGCTGAACATGTTCAAAGTAAGATGTATTTACCAATATAAAAACTCTAAATGTCTTCAATGTTTTGAGGTTTACAGAGGATTCTTTAACTTTTTACCTCAAAGTGAACATTTCAGAATATTATTTAGTTTATAAATGCAAATTTTTCCCATGATACCATAGTATAATCTTATTTATTAGCCTATCGTCTGAACAGCAATGTGTATTTTGAAGAAAAAAATAATCTTGAGATACAACAATGTCAGAAACGTAATGTATTTCCCCAATGAAATGGGTAAAATGCTCAATAAACTCTAAAAGTTTAGGATTAGACAACAAGAAAAAAGTTCCCACGAAGTTTACTGTTTATAATCCTCAGATCTAGCTTACCAAGTGGATTTAATTTACATCGCAGCCAATGGCAGAGATCTGTTAGTGTGTGAGCCAGCACGAGAACCGTGCCCTGATAGTGTTTTCCTTGACTATTCGTCACATTGCACTACACGCAGTGATGCCGAGCGGACCTAAGAGAATATAAAGACATAACTTATCATTTCGTTACTACCGAAACATTCCATTCTGTTCCCTTCCCCCCTTTTTTTTCTCTTTTTTTTTAATGAAAACGTCCACTTGGTTCTTTGTTTGACCTACCAGTCGGGAAGGCGTGCATGAAAAATATCGTACGCCGAGGAGTTGACGAGCCCCTCCGTAAGCGTTGTGCACTACAAGACAGTTCTGTGGACAGATCATATAAATTTATGGTTATCCATTCACAATTGGTGGTATTTGGACAATTAACTTGTTACCGAATTGTTTGGGGGATTTCAAGAGGCGCGAAATGGGCTGTAAACATAGCGGACTGGTATCATTTAGCGCAGTCAGTTTTGGGGGAGAGGAAAGTGACAACAAAACCTCTTTCCTCGCAGACATTAAACCACAAAGACATCTCTTTCCATTTTATATTGGGTATAATCTAAAAAATAATCACAAATTTTCATCTTAGTTTTGACATGTTGGTTATAAAAAAAATTGTGAACTGTGCAATTGTATCATAAATTCATGTGTGAATTGATGCCATCATAAACAGTCCGATAAAGTAGATCAGCATCATAAATACGGACCATTATCCCCGCAAAAGGAGACCAAAATCGCTCATAGTTTGTAAATGTAAGGTCATATAACTGTTAAAGTAGTAAAATTATTATGTAATGATTGTGCTTGACAAAAAGTAAGCAAAATGCAATAAATGTGGAGAATTACAGTGCTAGGATAAGAGCGAACTGTCCGATACCTGTCTGGTCTGTTGTAAGTCTATACACACAGCACATGCACGTTGCGCTGGTTGGGTGCCGTTCCTGCGTTGTCTCAATCTTTGCATTGCTCATTTGCCTTGTTGTGCCACTGATAAAGCGAACGCATTTGCTAACTTTATCGTTTAATATGGAGACATAGATCATTATGTTCGTGTGATATGAGAGCCGAAGACAGATGTAAGTTAAGATGACTGAGCCACGTGCAATGCTGCGCTACACCGTGCAAGTCAAAACGGTCTCTGCGATAACGACATAATATAGAACTAAAGTTGTATGTATTCAGTATTTTCAACTTACCTGAACTTGGGGCACTGGGGTATGTCTGTTTCTTCATCCAATCGTAGGGTGGGCGATTTTGCCTGCTGGAGTTCCCCGTTCCTTGGTTGCCTATGGTTCCAACGGCAGAGGGGACTCCCAGCGCTGCTAAAGTGGTGCTGCTGGATGGACTTTGGTTATTCTGTACGTAGTCTGTCGGCAAGTTTGGCAATGTTGTTGGTCGATAGGAGTATGTGCCCGCCGTATTCTGGTGATGTGTGGTCCCCTGAGAAGTGACAAAGGCTGTGGACCACGGATCCTCAAGTCCCGTCGTGGCGGACCGCGAAGCTGCCGCCCCTGCAGCATACATACCGGCCCAAGATCCCGCTGATCCAGTTTGTTGAAGGGTGGCATCAGGCACTTGGAATTGACCGTAATCCTGACTGTACTGTCCTTGGTGTTGGGCTGTAGAGTAGCCAAAAGGACTCAAGTTCATGTTATAGGTTCCTTGTCTTCCAGGAAACATGGCGCAGCTTTCTAAGTTGAGTTCCAGTACCATGTTAGTGCCTACAAAAGTCAAATAGCATGACTCTATGAGTCTTTTTTAGAAAGCAACTGTCAGCACTACTTAATGCTTATACATGGACTTGAAATATTGCTTTGCTTCCTATAGATTTTGGTGACACTGAGTTAAACACTGAAGCTAGTACCGCTCCCTACCTCCACGTTAAAACCTCGTGAATATATCCCAGCAGCCGTGTAACTGTTTCACTTGGACGTTATGGCAAAAGAGCGGCGTTCTGTGATCTCGATGCTGATATAGAGATAGACCAAGGCAACCTCTTGACACTGGCTACAGTCTTGTTCACCTTACGGTACAAAACATACTGGCCACTCAATGACCACAACCTGATGTAATGGAACATGTGTCCATTCCGAAGGGTTAGGGACCTAATGGGATTTTGATACGATTCAAGTGATGGCTCTGGGTGCAAAAGAGTGACTGTTCCAACCCAGACTCTCAGGATGTGTCCATTCAAACCGAACAAGCCACGACTGTTGCTGACCGACTGACGAAATTATCCGAACATTTCAAACACTAAGGGCGGCCGAGTCTAAACGACTTTTACGTCCACGCCTTGATGTATACTTTTCTTTCATGTGTCTTTATCGCTGAATTTTATGGTACCTGTTCTATATACAATAAGCCCCACCTTACCTGACGGCCTCACAGGACAACGGTAGCAATCATAGATTATTTGTGAGGGCCATAAAGTCTTAAGCTCTCTGATTGCGGTGCTTGAATTTACAGAAGAATTTTGGGCCGAGTTAAGTATTCAAATTTTGTTTTACGACGTTGTAGGTATGCCTGGATCACGAGAGCGACAAAGTCTTATCACAGCTATAGTTACCTCGATTATTTGCGTTGGTAAGGTATCGAGTATTGTGAAACTGATATATACCATTCCAGCGACTTAATCATAATGAGACGACTCAGACAGCAATAGAAGCATTTGCTGTGATATGATAGGTTCCCGTCAAACTTCAGACGAAGCCGACAGCCAATCAGACATGAGCAAATACTCTTGTAGCAATGTAAAATATGATTTGACGTGACCCCAAATGCCGGGGAAAACTATGGCGCTCAGCAATGTACCTCCAAAGATACATATACAGTTCGTACAAAAAAATTAGGGCAAATGTGCTTTGCTTCAAAAATATAATTGCATGTATGTAATCATCAAAGTACATGTGTTTGCACATTGTAATTTTAGTGGTCTATCAAAAAAAATCCCTTTGCTATCATCCCCGATTCTGAATACAAGATGGTGTGCAAAATCTAATGCTCTTGAGACAAAGATCCCATCAGAAATGAACCTTTTACCTTGCCTTATATATTCCCTGACTTCAAACATGCCTAGTTAGGCCAGTTTTACTTTGTTTCTTACAAGAAGGGTGGACATTTGCCAACATTTTCTGCGCCCATTATGTATTAACTGTGGCAAGCCAGGCACAGCCAAACTCATTGGAACCTCCCCAGAGGATTTCCTGTGTTGCAGACCACACTTTAATGATCTTTCACAGCAAAACAAATACGGCCTATCTGAGTTGAATCTGGTAGCCATGAAACAAGAATACAGGTGTGATAGAAATTTGTTGTGATCCCAGCTTGCCTACTTCTTTAGACTTTCCACTGATAACCTTGCATTGCCGACGTCCAATAAAATATGAAGAGAGTAGAGATAGACCCTTCACTGTAATATATTGTCGGCCAACCTTCATGTCGATATGCTCATAAATGGCACGCAGAATTTACATTGGCACCGAACAAACAAGACGATGGGTCTTTTATGGAAATCAGATTCCAGACAATCTGATAAATTTTTGATCCGATGCGCTAAAAAGTAGCCTTTGTCGACATGACTCTATGTGACACAGTTCCAGGTAATTCAACTTTGAGTTACGGCACTTTTGCTTCACAGTGAAGTATTTACCCATGTCCCCTGCATTGTGCATACAAACTTACAAAAACTTGTTAGAAATGTCGGTAAAGTATAATACATAATTCACAATTTTTGAAAGTCTATATACTGCACTGAAAGAACGGTGCAACAGACTAATAAATAGAAGGAAAGCCAGCGACCAGTCAGAGAACGGTAAATTTTATGAGCACTGGTTCTTACAAGACGATTCAATGGTGTTTGGGTCACATCAATTTGTAACACTGAGCGATAATTCCTACAACCCCAAATAAAGTTGAAATGAGACATAGGCCACGCGAACGACATAAAACAATTTAACGGCATAACACAGCTAATGGAATCTGAAAGTAGTGAAATGAGTACTGCCTGTTGTGATATTGTTTCAAGTTTTTGAACAGTGCCACGCCATTGCAGGCTGAATATGTTGTAAAGTACTCAGCGTTATGGTCGGCAATAAAGCCACCGTACATACCCTGTGTCCAATTAAACCTAAATAACACATAAACATATAGTGATATATGGGAATACAGGAGTTGATATATCTTGCCTGTTGGGAAAACAAAACCTATTAGTCAATAGTGATCATTTAGCAAATTACATGCATAGACCAGGGCAGACGGGCCCAGCGTAACACATGGACACCCTTCGACGGGAGGCATCTGAGGTCAGCCGTTCGGGAATATTGTGCTGGAACACAAGTCTAATTGCGCTGAAAAAAATGATATCTTGACAAATCTATTTTGCATGAAACAAAAAGATTGGCGCTCTAGTGTATTATTGTGGGAGTGTTTTCATGATAACCCAAGACCCAAACCAAAGGGCTGGATGGGACACAACTGTAGTAACATTTACTTCTCACAGTAGTGGAACTGTGCACCGAGAACTTAAACCACATCGATTAATGTTCTCTGGTTTATTCTACTTCATGCGTTTGGACCCGTCTGGGTGAAGAAAGCTTGGAGAATTAACAAGAATTTCTTCAAGAAAGAAAGTGCTGGATTTTCCTGAACCTGTGAACCATCTGTCCAGGAGCCGCGGACGTCGTGAATAGGGACAGACAGTGGACACTAAATATATATTTGAAGAACTCTCTTGCTGTTTCATCATTGGGGAAAGTAAGTGGATTCTGCGGCAGTGTCTATGCCCAAGCTTGCACTGTGTTTGATTTATCTAGCAGTTTCTAGTAATGGTGTATGCTTTTCTGGCTTACCAGCAAGTATCTGCTAGTTCTCTATTATTTATGTTTGCAAGATAAACTCACCCAATCTGCCTGCTTTGCTACATCGGACAAAGCGCAGACTTAAACTCCGAGTAGGTTTTTCTGTATAGAGGGTATCACAAAATAATATCTATATATATTTTCTCGTGAGAAACATCTTGAGAAAATGTTCATCTTCAGATGTAGTAATTGATTTATTGACAAATAGATATGGTATATGTTAAAGAAGTGATAAAATTTTCAAGTTTTACTTATATTTATTCTTACCTACGCCAAAGGGTGAGGGTGAATTTCATGTATTGTATACCACTACGCACAGCAGCACTTATATGGGAGATGGGGGTAATCTTTATGTCATGTCTCATCTACTACAGTGGTATTATCTTATCGCACCAGCTTTTCAATGTCGTCGCAGAATTTTTTTTTTTTTTTTTTTTTTTTTTTTTTTGGATCTAAACAAGCTGTTTTCATAACTAAAAGACAATACAACTGTAACAGCAAAAGGACTCCTGAATGTTATATACTTTGTATACAACAAAACGACGAAAGCATAAATCAATGATTCTACGAGTCAACTCGGCCCAAAAGTAGTACGAGTATGCAACGTATTGGAACAAGTATATGGACAGAGACATTGCAGAGACACGTGTACAGAGACATTGAAGAGACGCGTTCACACATCAACGGCTGGAAGAAACGAGAAGTGGAAAAGTTCCTGAACATAGCAGAGATACACAGAACAGCATTGATGGATGATGGCAACAACACAAGAGCATGAGTGCCGAGACATAGACATTGTAGATACACTTACAGCAGTATAAAGAGACAGACACAAGACAAGAAAGAGCATAAGTGCCCGGACAGAGACATTGTAGGGATGCACAGAACAGCAGTAATGGATGGTAGACGTAAGACAAGGAAGAGGATGAGTGCCCAGACAGACACATTCTAGAGATACACAGAACAACATGAATAGATAGTAGACACAAGACAAAGAATAGAATGAATGCCTGGTCAGAGACATTGTAGAAAACACACAGGACAGCATTGAAAGCTAACAGTGACAGAACACAAAAGAGAACGGATGCCTGGACAGAAACAATGTAGAAACATGCAGGAGAACATTGATATAGATGACAGACACAAGACCAGAGAGAGAATGAGTGCCTGTTAGATAAATATGTTAACACCCGTTTGAAAAAATGATTATCCGCGAACAGTACTGTGAGATACCGTCAATTTCTCTCATTTTTTGCTTTCGCCAAATGATGTCTGAAAATTTGAGGGCGAAGGTGTATCAAGATAGCTTCCCCACCAGTCAGCATGCACGCAGCATCCTGTCATGTTTAGTACGCTCTACACAACATCGCATCATGTTTAGTACGCTCATGGATAGTCGAGGGGTTCCCCTCGACTATCCATGGTACGCTCTGCGTCTCCATGTCGAGGACACCCGAACAAAGTTTCTGACACAAGTTCATCAATATTACCGGTAACAAGTTAATTCATAAACATGTTAAAAGTATAGAAACAAGTTATTAGATTACATGAGGTGACATAAAACCCCCAGAGAAAAAACATCAAAAGGACATACTCTGCAATGTATATGCGTACATGTATGTAACTTCTTAGCTTGCCCTGCTTCCCTCCATACAATACACGCAATGAAGATCAGAATCCTGACGAAACGCTGTATTTACTAAAATGACAGATCACGACAATGGATTGTTTCAACCCAAATAATACTAGATATTATCACAAAGAGGTCACAATAATTTGCAGCATCTGCAGCGTTACCGTTGCGTAAAGCCAATTCTTGTCGCAATTGGCAATCTGACAGCTTTTAGAAAAGTTATAATAAACATATATGAGCACCCACATTTTTACAAAAATCTTGTCGATCCTTTAATGGCTCCTCACACACGCGCACAGAGAGAGAGAGAGAGAGAGAGAGAGAGAGAGAGAGAGAGAGAGAGAGAGAGAGAGAGAGAAAGAGAGAGAGAGAGAGAGAGAGAGCGTGCAACTAATGTACAAAGCTTGCAAAGTTGGAAAATAAGTGTATTCATCGTATTTTTCTTTCTTTTAACGCGTGGAAAAAGTTTGTTTAAATTAAGCGAAAGCATAACTAGTTAACGATTGCACTTTCACTCCTTTTTGTCTTCGAGGACGAGATACAAAAGTTGGTGTATGCTTCAAAGTTCTTCGGAAGAAAATATCATGTATTCAACTACCTTCTTGATATGTTTTTTTTATGTATTCGTGAGGTATACGATGTCGTCTTATTATTCGCCATGGACGCAGGGTAATCGCTAAACCTGTGGTATCATCCGTACAAATTAATGTGTAAAACATTATTAATTGATACATTTAAAAATTCAAATGATAGATCTTTGCTTGACTATAATATTTTTTGTTGGAAATAAATCCCTTTGAAATTAAGAATTTAATGGAAGTGACCATTGTCTTTCAGCATGGTTCAGTAAGTCAACACGGTCCAATAATGTGTTCAAAGATTTATACCTTTGGAGAAGGATTAAAACTCAAAACTTAGGGATGTTACAACGTATATCTTACTAAAGAAATCAAATTTTTATTCCAAGCTGAGTCTTATAATGTCCTAAAAATAATAAATATTTGCCTGATACGGATCTTAAATACATCTTAAAACCAGTCTTGATTTTTACTCGTACGTGCCATGGAATTAAGCAAAAACTGTCTCTTAAGCAGGGTTATTGAATTGGAATTGAACGTAAAGCTAATTTTGTGATCGCTGGTTTTGTATGTGTGTGTGTGTTGTTTCGAAACGTTGTAAAATGACGTCATGAACCAAACCTAACGCCACCAGCTGGTTCACTTGAATTGAGTGCCTGCCCCATGACGGAAGGCTGAACCGGACCAGAACCTCGGGAAGCAAACGCCGCGTGCACCAGGACGGTGCAAAATATGTTTGGTCGACCAAGGTATTATCCTGGAAAACCACCGATTACAGAATAGGCCTGTAATGTAAATGTACAGAGAGCAAAATCTGAACGAGGGCAAACGTTTAGCAATATATAAAATACATAATAAACGAGTTGGGCTTGTATGTGCAAGACAGCAAGAGTCAGGGGGCTTTATTAACACCAAAATGTGAACTCATCATGATTTTTTTGTATATATATATATATATATATATATATATATATATATATATATATATATATATATATATATATATATATATATATATATATATATATATATGCATAAAAATGTGTGAAAATCAATGAGTTTCTTTACAAATGTATTCACTGAAGCGCAAAATTTTCAGTTTTCTGTAGTATTTTCATATTTGTGTAAATTAATTTCAAAGTAGGGTCGAGGTCTTTCTTTTTAACTACTTTATAAATGTTTCCCACCCACAGGCACAGGTTGCGATGTAGCTAGTGTTTTGATATTTTAGCGATGCAATTCACAACCCTACGATCTCTTCCTTTTTCTCTTTTTTTTCCTTTAATTTATTTTCCAAATTTCATTTCACTTCATTTTCTCTGGCAATCTTCCGTATATAGATAAACTAACAGGGAAATCTGATCCATGGGATCGTCAAACATAGTGCAGTTGTCTTAATAGATATGTTTTGTGACCACGGAACGGCCGGGTTTCGAACCAGCAACCTTCGGCACCAATCGCCTAGCCGAAACTGATAAATGCACATACCAACTGCACCAAAAACCCATTCCTAAAAAAAGAATGGCTCAATGGAGGCAGGTATGGGCGAATGTCATAATCTACACGGACCAGTTCATTGTATTTGTTCCAGTACAAATGAAGTACTGTCAATGAAGATTTTGTGATGAAAATTGCCAATATGTCTCATCCCGTGTGTTATTAATGGTCAGAATAGGTTTCATTTGATTAAATCCAGATACATCCATAAGGAGTTCCAACATAGGAGAGTGGTCTGAATAGTTGATATTCCTGTCTACAAATCAAATGAGAGGACAACGCTGCTGCTGATGATGATGATGATGATGATGATGATGATGATGATGATGATAATAATAATAACAATAATAATAATGATAATAACAAAGTTTCCCATGACGAGGTTTCCATTGCCTTAAATATTTACAGAAAACTATGCCAGTTTTTCTTTGAATTCCAATTTGCATCTTAATGAACATGGTCAAGAATAGACGCACCTGCTGAACTTACTCGTCAAATGTCAATCTCTGTGCTTCAAATATTGTGGCCGTGTATGTAACAAGCCATAGTGTTATAATGACGAGATCGCATGCTAAAATGTCATAAAATTACACGCAGAGAAGACTTGAAGCAATCGGTCCTGTGTCGTAATCGGACGCGTGGCATGTTGTGTATCAACATGCTACCTGAGACATTTAACCCCTTTCGTCTCAGTTGGGCGACACCGACTCTTGTCGCTGATGCAATCTCCTTTACCCTTCATTGCAGGCATATTATGATAAGAATAAAAACAATAGAAGACGCAGTGCCATAATAATATGCCCGTATAAGAGTTAAGAGGTTTCGTCGGCAGACTGAGCGCCTGGGTGGACAAAAGGAAATACTTTCACCCAGTCTTATTTCGGCCACAAAAACGTTAAAATATATTTAGACAAAATAATTACGCTGTATACCTCAGTGTTAACGAACTTACTCTATTTTATTGTACACAATGAATCATCGCAATCAAGTTAAAATCAAATCACATCGTCGTACATGTATTGACTATTAAAACATTTTGTTCGTAGATTGTGCGAATGTCAAAATTCATTTTCCTTGCTGAGTCATCAATTTATCACTTTCCTGCTTGAACTTAACATTGTCTATATTGTTGAGCGCCTGAATAGTTGATTGCCCGCGCTTAGCTCCATCTGTATACTTTTCAATAGCACTGATGTAACTCATATTTTCAAGTATGTGTACAAATTCTGATCAAGAAGGGATAAAGTGAGCAGTTATACATGTACACTCATCTGAAAGTATCATATATATTTTCAACTGTGCTATGTTTAACATCTCAGAATATTAACAAAAACTCATTTTTCACTAGTTTAACAATCTAAGATGAAACATTTCTTTGATGCATAAATAAGCAAATGAGAAAGCAGATTAAAACAACAAAAAATCCAGTAAATGAATATATGGAACTGATTTGGCGCTGAGATTCACTGTAAAATGACTGCGCGTATAGTTAATATTTGGTGTGTGCTTTCAGAATGAAGGTAGGGTCATCCAAAAGAGTACTTTTTGTACACTCATCATAACTTTGAATGTGTGAATTTACTGTCCGTGCAGTCTAGGAACATGGGATCTATATATTTAAACAAATTCCGCACTAAAATAATTTTAATATAATGTCAATCTCCTCCATTCCGCTGAACAAGAAAGAAAGAAAGAAAGAAAGAAAGAAAGAAAGAAAGAAAGAAAGAAAGAAAGAAAGAAAGAAAGAAAGAAATTATCATAATAACACGAACATGCAAGTTTTTAAATGGTATGGCCTTTATACGCTTAACACTGACTTTCTGGAAAAATTAATCGAGAGCGTGGGATCCTTATTTGTGATAATGGGTGCCGTTTTTTGGAGTTATTAAGTATATAAATATTACAAATGTTACACAGGCAAGGGGATCGGTCTTGTCTTATAGGAAAAAATATAGCATTTGGTCACATGGCCAATGTCACTGATCAAAATTAGACTTTTATGAACAACTACGTTAACGGCCGGCAAATTCTGCCAAATGGCTTGGAAAGGATAATGGTTTCTTTGTCAAAAATGTTGTGTCGTTAATAGGAAACATACTCAGCACCAAATACGTGGCCTTATCGCATTCACACACACACACACACACACATATATATATATATATATACATATATATATATACATATATATGTGTGTGTGTATATATATATATATATATATATATATATATATATATATATATATATATATATATATATATATATATATATATATATATATATATATATATATATATATGGATGGATGCGAAACAAGCGAAGCCTATTTGAATCCTTCTCCGTGGCACAGATGTTGGCGTATACTTTCCTGCGTACTTGTTCTGGTGGAGGATACGGAAGTACTCGAAGAAAACTACCGTGCACAGTGAGAGTGGTAGGAACTCTTTTCATGCACTTGCTTCCTCGGCCATACATAAATATACATATATACATGTGCGTATACGTGTACGTATACATACACATACACATGTATATCAGGATATGAATAAACGTGAAATGTTAGAAACGACACGTTAAATATTTTGGGGCACTGAAATTTGTATTGCCAATTGCAAAGCAGCACACACGAGAAACAAAATTTCGAAGCAAAACTTGTCCCAAGAGATTTGTAAATTAATTTTCCATATGTTCAAACAGCGCAATATAGCATGAATTTCGTCTGCGATAATTACATTATTTTTTCATAGACAAATTAATTTGAAGCGCTTTCAAATGAGACAAAAGCCTAGCTATAGTATTTGCGATCTCGATATCATCAGCTGCATATGAAAATTATGAGTGTTTAAATAAATCATAAGTGACCCTGTGCTCAGCATGTGCAGTATTCGCAGTTTCAATGTCATCCTAGTTTACATTCTGTTTCTATTTTGAATGTAGGCAATAGACGCTAGTGGATTTTTCCTTGTTATGCTGCACTTTGGTTGTATTCTATTTATCCGTTTCATGTGCACAGGCACAATAGAAGTAAGTTTAGTTTACAAATAACGTTTGTGTTCCCTCTCCCATTCACATATATGAGAGTATTGCAAACCTTTGTTTTTCATTTTAATGTATTTTGAAAACTCTTTCAAATATTTCGTTGCCTTTGTCATGTATATACAGAAATAGTCCCAGCAAAGTCATCCTGGGACCTGTCATGGTAAGCTATACTCACGCAAACCTATGTGTAAATTTAATAGTGTCGTTGATCTCAAAAAAAAAAATCTTGATCTACTGCATAATTTAACATCAGTTATATTTTGTGTGCTTCCATACGCGATGTCTCGTTGAAAAACGATGGGGAAAAAATCAACGGACCAAACTAACCTCTTTATTTCCGTCACGTGCCATGGCGATCCGAAACATATATGCCATTTTCATAATTGTGGACATAGTCTACCTTCAGGACCGCAGATGAAGAGTAACATTGGTGCCCTTGACTCAGATTTCAAAACCAAAATATTTTTAAGATCCGTCACAGATTCACATCATCTAAGTTCGACCATGCAGTGATGTAGCAGACCGATTTTATCTATTCAATTTTTAAGATATATTTCAACAGCCAAGTTTCTATGGAGAGTCCCGGCGACGCCCCACTTTTCACCCGCTACAGCTAGGGGGAAGGGAGTTTTATTTACTTTTTTTTCAATTTGCTTTTTAAATTCAATTTCCTATGCGGTTTTTTTTCAATTCGGGGTTGTTTTTTTTTAATTCTAGAAAATGTGTATTGATTCGAAGGTCTGTTTTTAATCAATATAAAAAAGTAAGTACGTTTTGAACACTACCAAGTTATCCCCAAACATATGGCTCCCCTTCCCTATCTTCGGCGCCCTTGACCACTGCCCCGGTGGAAAAAAATTAATTTTGACCAGGTCTGCTGACTACAGGAGGTACATTAGAAGCAACACAGCTGACAGAGTTGCGGTTTTGGTGGCCCCCTTTAATGTCAGTAAATTCTCTGACTAAGCCTGGTCTGAGCCCACTCGGGCGCGTTACCGTGTATGTTCAATTTTTTAAAACGTTCAAAGAAATATCACCTCCTTGCATGAAAGCCAGAATTTTCCTGACGATATTCAGGCAATAGACGTCTTAACAATATTATTCACAATTTTACCAATGTTTGTCTTTAAAATGCTATCCAATGGGCGAGCAACTGTCTGAAGACGTTATTGAATCTTGAGTAACCTTGTTCTGATTGGTCACATTAGCATTTCTCATCCCTATACTTGTCCCATGCATTGTTTAGACGACTGGTGCCAAAGGTTGCAGGTTCGAGTCTCGCTCGTTCAGAACTTAAAATATAAATTGAAGGTCAATTTGATCATCGGAACTTTTGCCTAAGATGTTTCAGACGTAATTCACAATTTGAGTCGTAGAAGAAGTTCATAAAATCCGCAAATAAAAGTTTTCTTTGCACTGCAAACCAAGTCCAGACTCCTTAAAATCCATGTCCATGAATCATCAGTAAGCAAAGACATCTAAAAGCAATATAGGAGGATAGGTTTTTAGGTTTGATATCCAGTGTGGAACACCCCGGAGTTTTACCTTGTGCCGCCCATACATATGGGCAAAAAATATATATTTTACTCATATTTTGCCACTTTCCAAGTTAATGCAATTGTCATGATGATGATCATCATCATCATCATGCGTTATGAGTTTTTTCTTCTTTTCTTTACATCATTAGATTATGTGTACACATTGTTCTTCAGATAGGCCTACTTGGCCTAGTACGAAAGTCAATATCATTGCACACATTGACAGGGCTTCCTTTTGATGTTTCATTTCATTCTTCTTTCTTGACCCATATGTATTGGGGTTCATAGTGGCAGGTTTAAGAGCAGCATCCCAAAATTTGAAAAGTGACTGAATGTCCAACTGTTTTTGTCCTGAATGTACATTTTATAGAGATAGGCCCACAGTTGTGACAGATATGTTCATTATATATGTAGTTCTTGGGTCGTGACTTTTAAAATGTATACAACCTATTGTGTATTAGCTTTCAAATCAAAGCAATTTACACTTAATCGTACAAAGTTTCGTGTTATGTCATACATTTCTCCAAACTAACAAAATATTTTGGTGCTATATGGTATCATTTCACTGCATTATGCAGTTTTCAACCTAGCGTGTGTGAGATAAAATGGTACGATTTGAGAGACGTAAGTAGTGACATCTACTGGCTACTACACAAAACATCGATCTCCCGGGAGAAAAAAAAAAGAATCTTGATACTATTTGCTGCAAAAAATGTTATGTTGACATTGAAATTTCCATACATACAGTTGTTTTCGTAAGAAGCACGACAATGATTTTCAAATGATATAATCAAGTAATATAAATTTCATTTTGCTTTAAGTAATAGATGTTCGCTTCACGACAAACATGTAGGTTATTCTACGATAAAATGTTATTACGATAAAATGTTATTTTGTAAGTGATCCCTAAATGGTACAAAATGACGATCCAAATAAACGTACTGTGAAAGAGTATTATAGAGAAGCTGCAGTAGCCATTTGGAAAAAAAATATCATTTGGTAAAACACACCCCTTTTGACAATGAAAATATATATATTGATTTTTTTCTCTGTTTGTGCATTGTAAATTTATGTAGATATGCTACCAAAACAGAAAAAATGCTGTTATGTGATCACAAAATGTTAGAAGGTGCAGGTTGGAATGTCATTTCGATCTACTATACATTTGAGCATTTTCAAGACTTAGAATTTGATTGTCTCTAATTGCAATACTTTAAAATCCAACAACTTTTGTTCAATATGCATCACAAGTGAAATGCCAAATTATTAAATAGCAAATACGTTAAGTTATGATGAAACCTACTATATGTAGATATGAAGACAACTTTAAATTCCTTCATCTATTATGATTCGGAAAAAAATGCCCCATATCCAGTAGATACGCTGTGTGCAATAGCAGGTCGGCAAGTTTAATCTATGTATTATTAATTCAAAGCCCTTTAATATTCATTAGATGTCCAATGGTCAATAACATTCGTGGAAGTTGACTTGTCCTCTGAGTCTTTTGTTTGAGATACTCAAGATTTCAGTTGAGAAATGTCCCATTGCAGCATAATGTAACATGTGACAACTTTTGTTCAGCATTCATTGGACATGAAATGAGATCTCTTTTAAAGTTTTGAAGATATTCAGTATTTAAAATTTAAAGTCTAAGTGGCCCTCATTGGTATAAATATTGCAAAAAATGCTAGTAAATGAAAGAAAGAAAGAAAGAAAGAAAGAAAGAAAGAAAGAAAGAAAGAAAGAAAGAAAGAAAGAAAGAAAGAAAGAAAGAAAGAAAGAAAGAAATTTGGCACGCAGACAAAAAAGTCACTATGCAGGATTGGAGAGTACTTAGTATATCGAATAAAGCACACACGGCACCCCGCGGGACAGCGAGCTTGGGGGGCACCGTGAGACAAGGGCTTTTTTCCCGCTGGCCATAAACCTGACAGTAACAATGAACTTGAATGCGGTCACTGTCCCGTAACGGTACCTGTTGCGGTGGGTTGGACTCGCGTATCTCTGGATTCAACAACCAATTAAGCGCGCTTAATTAATTCTACTCGCTGTACAAACACCCCATAAGGAACTGAGTATACTAACAGCTATAGATATGTCACCAGAGTCCAGTTAGCGTCCAGAAATACAAACAAGCTACCGCGTGTGTGCAATTCTTTTGTAACACGCCGGCCAACACTTCTTGTGGCAACTTGATACGATTAGTGCTCCACCATCTTCTGAACAGTTGTAGAGATAACAGTGAAAGGGCCCGATTTGCCTGCGAAGACAGACTCAGTACATTGTATTCGTGGACCCAGGGTCTAATCGCCTCAGACTTTTGCCCTTTTAATACAACCACGTCTGACCGCGAAGGCAAATCTGGCATGAAAATTGAGTCAGCTGAATTCACAACAGTCGGTAATTTTTTTTTTTTTGTTTTGTTTTGTTTTTTTTTTTTGTTTTTTTTTTTTTTGTTACTGAAACGAGGTTTTGCCTGCGAAGCCCGACTTCCACTGTTCCTGGGTTTTACACTTGCAGGTAATCAAAGGCCACATCGCAGGCTAGGGAAACATATCAATCTAAAAATGAAATACCAGCAAACTCACCCTCAAAAAATAGATAGATAGATAGATAGATAGATAGATAGATAGATAGATAGATAGATAGATAGATAGATAGATAGATAGATAGACAGACAGACAGACAGACAGACAGACAGACAGACAGACAGACAGACAGATAGATAGATAGATAGATAGATAGATAGATAGATAGATAGATAGATAGATAGATAGACCGTAATCTCGTCTTGGTCACTTGAAAGATGTTTTGCCTGCGAAGCAGCCCCACTTGCTGGGTGGGTGCACGGTTGGCTGAGCTCTTAGACGTTCGCCTTTCACCTCTGCGACCCGGGTTCGATTCTCGTCCTGGGCAGCATGTGGAAAAAGTTCCTACCACTTTACAGTTAATCGTGCACGGTGGTTCTTCGGTTTCCTCCACTAGGCAAGGTAGGAAGTATACGCCAACATCTGTGCCATGGAGAGTGACTCGATAAGTCAATACTTGACTTCTTTCACAATCCATGTAAAACAAATGTGTCTATACACTTCAATAGTTGCTGGGTGTTACACTTGCAGGTGATGAAAGTCCATAAAGGCCACACCGTGGGCTAAGGAACCCCACCCTATATATATAATCGTGGCAGATATACTTGCAAGTGAGAGAGGAAGATTGAGATACAATTAAATGGATAAATTGAAATTGCTTTCTGAAATACGTGGATTTTCTTGCAGAATTCATGTACTATTTTACAGCTTCTTTCTTGATAACTAGTGCTTTGTACTGAAAATGGAACGTACAATTGGTAGTTTACCTAAAAAATAAATAAAGGAATACAGAAAAGTGGACTATTAGCTTGAAACTTAAAAACCCTTTATTATATAGGCACATTGTTTTTCCGGCCAAATGTTGACAAAAAGAATCAAAGACAATATATGAGTCCCAAAGTTAAATTTGGAGAGCGGTGTAGGAAGGAATATTTCCTATTCTAAGGTAACCATGTCCAATCAGGTTCTGGCGGTATAGTTATGTGATGTTGATAGAACCAGGGACCTGTTAGAATTCGGTCCCTGATAGAACAGACCAACGCGAACTTCTTATAGCATCAAAGCGTCAAAGTGAAGACCCTAGGACAGCCATCAGAATGTCCTTTCAATTAAAACACGTTTTGACACTCCCCCAATACATGTTTCAAATGCACCCTACCCACATGATGTGGTCCGTAACATTTTCACAGCTCCTTGTAAAGGAGTTGAATCAATTTGCAGCACTCAAAGACACAACCTCCGCCATTGGCTATTTCAATGTGGGTGGCGGCAATAATTTGCCTGAGTGACCATTTCAAGGTGGGTGGCGGCAACAACTTGCCTGCGTGATCATTTCAAGGTGGGTGGCGAGAACAAGTTGGTTGTGTGACCATTTCAATGTGGGTGGCGGCAACAAGCTGCTTGCGTGGCCGTTTCAAAGTGGGTGACGGTGACAACTTGTCTGCGTGGATATGACCGTTTACGCAAGACAACAAAAAACCAACGAGATGTGTTTAATTCAGTTCATATGTCTACAGAGAAAAAAATACGCCTCTGTAACATTATAAGACGGACTACTCATTATTATCATCATCATCATTTTTTTTTATTTGAATATTAATCTTTGATCTTCTGTTTGTTGTCACCACTTTGATGACCTTAGCCACTAAAACCAGCAGATTTGTGCTGTGCATGCACACTTTATTGAAAGAGTGTGAGTAAATTTCTCTAAAACGTAAAGGATATTGCCGCAGATATACACGAGACATTAATGGTAAACACGCACACTCACACATCCATCCATATATTCATACACACACATTAAAACATACACCCACTAGCCTTCAGAATATGCAAGTTATGACAATATAACAATCAAAATTGAAGAATGAGAAAAATGAAAGAGTACAAAAAAGACACAAAAGTCTGTTGGGCAGATAAAGTCATCGATGGTTCGGTGCTTGCATTTTGGATTGATTTTATCATTAAGACAATGCTAGCAAGCCATACTTGAATACAAACACTGCGTGGTCGACTATTTGTTTTTTTCTTGGCCCCCCTTTTATAAGGCTGGAGCATCAGTCACCCCCGAGGAAACGTCACCTCCTCTACTGAGAACATTTCTACATGCAGCAATTTTTCATTTTATTTTCTCCCTCAAGACATGCCATCCATGTAGTAAAGCCACATTTTTGGTGCACTTGGTTTGGCCCTATAAAGGTACGAGGGGTACTGTGTCTAAAAAGGATTGCAACGCTTCATTTTCTATTTTTTTTTAAGTTTTTTTTTTTTTTTTTTTGGTATGGTGCGATGTATTTTCTATATGGAAATATCTGCTAGAAACCAAGTCCCCCAAAAAGAAGAATGGAAGGTTCCATTACCCATACGATAGAGGTCGCCTTAGCCAGCATATGGTAGTACATGTGCATTACTTTCGTCTGTAAATATCTTGAATATAGCCGTACATTTAAACAGCGATGAAACAAAAACTTCTGGTGGCACAACTGAAATATTTACAGAAACTGAAAAAAATGGCTCTATTTAGGGATTTCTGGCCAAGATGTTGCACCTTTGTTGGGCAAATTTTACTGAAAAAGTCCCCTTCACACCGACACATATACACACTATGACAATGGTCACTGATGGGAGTTCCTTCCCACCCTTTGTCATCTCTTACCTGCCTGTGTGTATGGGTTGTGTATTTTGTGGCCTCGTGGGCCTATTTCTATCGAGAGCAGCGGGTTGAACAAGATTGAACTACAAAACCCAGAACCCAGGGAGAACAGCCACCAAAGACACTTCCCACTTTGTGAACTATCACGCTGTGCCAAGACCTCCAATCGTGCTTTGCAGCTGTGATCACACTTGCCTGCGTCACTTATCGCAACCCTGCCTGCCTGGCCTACCAGAACCGCTCCATTGAAGTACAGCTTCCAGCAGCAATGCACACCTGTCCTACAGGCAGTTAAATTTTATTACTAAGGGATAGTTCATAATGAGTTGACCGACTGCGCTAAGACTAGGAGGAGGGGTATATTGTGGTGGTATACACTTTTGTGCGATTGAATGGTGATCAAGTAATCACAAATCATTCAGCATTAGTGCTGAAACGGATACTAGCTGAAAATAAGTGTTCTGAGGTCCATAAATCTTTCTAAAGCATTGTCTTTCAAAATAAAAATCAATGCGGGGAAGTTTTTTTTCAGGAATTGTAGTCCCCTATTGTCTAATGAGCTGTCAAGTTGTCATTTTTTTAAATTGGAAAGTACCATTTCTTGAGTCGGGCGGAGAGTAAAAAGAGTACTCTGTGTGGGGGAATTTTTGTTTGTTTCAATTTTAAATTCACCCTTTCGAAAAGTATTTAAGAAACTTTGAACCACCGATAACTTAATAGAATAAATGGACATGACATAAATGTGCAAGAGGCCCTCATTATATATGGCTTATATAGGCTGGTGAGCCTGTCGGCCAATTGTTTTTTGCTAAAAAAAAGGGGGGGGGCATGACCCGACATTAACCTTCTTGTAGAGAAAGTACAGTTGTACAGAGCATCATAATGCCACGTAGAATGACTGAAACTGTACGATTTAAGTTGATCACACTGATATGGTCGCAGGTATATGCCGTGTACATCAACAAGTGGGGTCAAACAATTCCTGTACAGGCTTGCTCGCGTTTAGACATAAATCTTCAAATATAAATGTCTCATAACTGCTGTCTGGTGAGCATTGGTATTTTTGCAAAACACCTAAAAAAAACAGAAAGTAAACAAGGTGGTGTGATCGTTTCCGTGAAGGTGTTATACGTGCATTAGACAAATTATACAAGTTGGGAAAGTCTTAGTTACAAGGTGATTGTAAAGGTCAAATTGCCCCCAGAAAGCATATGTGTGTGTGTGTGTGTGTGTGTGTGTGTGTGTGTGTGTGTGTTTTCACATTTGTCACCAGTTCACCCTTGTTCAAAAATGCACTGATTGATGACCATAATCAAGTACAAATGCTGAAATTATGGTCATTAGTAGTATATTACTTGCGTTGGGCAGTATAAATCATGTATGCGGTCATAGGATTCTTTCTGGCCTTCATATATAAACAAACTTGAATGAATAGCGAATGGTAACGCTGTCATTTTTTGTTCTTTGTTTCTTAGTGATGCCCGAATATTTGATATCCCTTTTTCCCTACATTCTACAAGGTACGGCGTAACTGCAACATTGTCAATTTTATTATTCATTTGTTCGTTGTTAATGCCGTAATATCCAAGTGTAAGATCCCTTCGCCGCAAAGTAGAACCAGAGACCCGTTATTCAATCTATAACACGTTTCCTGGCAGAACAGAACCGAACAAAACTACAACAGCGTCAGTTTGGCTTATTAATATTGTTCGTCAATATTCCACAATGTAAATTAAGTCTGAAAACCCTTCGTAAAAAAGTCAAAGATTGCCTTTGCCAAATTAGCCTTTATGGTACCCCAAGCACATTTCTGTGTGAAAAAAATGCCAGAAACATTCCCTTGCATGAAACTTCGTGTTATCGAACCCCTTGATAGATTTGCCTGAAACTCTTCTTACCTTCCTTCTTGATTAACTTTTCAATGCAAGCGTCGGACTCCAAATCTTCTTTCCTTTCCAACAATTCTGTCTCTGTCTCCGTCCAGTATTTACTTTCCTCTTTGCAAGAATCGAAATATTTTGGACACGCTGTGCTCATTCGCTCTGTTAGATTAGCCATGCTTACTATCGAATTAACTGACCACATTTTTTTTTGGACCTGCAGATGAGCAAAAACTAATTTACATGTCAGTCACCCCGACGCAATCTGATTGGCTGACCGAGACACTGGGGAAGGAAGTACGTAATGTTGGCAGCAACCTATTGTTGGGTGTCTCAGGTGCCGAAAGCGGTGTCTCTTTCATCTGTCTTACTCAGGCATGTATATTTGTTGAAAGCACTTGTGTTGAAACAGTATCAGGCGGCCTTGATCTCTGTGGTAGTGGTGTCAAGTCATTCACCCAAATACATGCTGGAAATTGGTCCGTTGTTGTTGTCAAAGACTATCAACAGGTAGCGGTTGCCCGTCCCTCCCACTTTGGCTTGTCAAAATTCCAGTCACCATTCTGACGCCATCAGAATCCGGCACGGCCACACAGAACTGGACGGATTCTTTATTGACCGGGCTAAGGTTTAGACACGTTTTCACACTTTGCTGTACAGTTGAAAAACAATGGATAACTTTGAGTTTAGAGTGCGAGCGCGTGTCAGGTATTTCCGCATTATACTGCTCTTATTGTCTGTTCCTATTAGGAGCTGGCGCAGGATGGTGGAAGTGCTCACTTGGTTTATACTATGATCAGCCAGAGCTGCATGTGTGAGAGAAAGAGAAAACTGTACCGAGACCAAAACAAAAAAACAAAACAAAACAAAAAAAAAAAACAAAGCAAAAACAAAGCAAAAACAAAGCAAAAACAAAACAAAACAAAAACAAACAAAACAAAAAAAACGCTACACGGACAAAAGACCGTTGTCCAGCGCTAGTTGATTAAAAATTAATTTGGTTTAAACATATTTTATTCAAAAACGATTGAAAAACAGGCAGAGCCCGTATAAATCTCTCTCGCATTATAATAAAAATGTAGAAAACAGAGAATATTGAGCATTACAATATGAAGGTTTGAATCATACCGACACGACACAATACAACATGCATCACTCAAATTATTAAAAATGAGAAAAATACGCAATACAGGACTAGACTTGACTGAAAACAATAACACGTAGAAGATGAGGCATAGCGCATTTACGGGACAGGTAGAAAAGAGCAAAGGTCGAGAGAGAAAAAAAGGGAAGGAGAGGACTTTAATGTCAAAACTACTACAATTTGTAGGTACACTTGAACTGAAAGAATCCACACGGTTCAATCGACTGATTGCATATGATTAATTGATTCCTGTTTTCAACTTTAAAACTAAATTTCGAATAATCTACGGTGGTTTAAATCTGCCGGACTGCATAATGAAATTTTGCGTCTTAAAACAAACTGACTGAACCTAAATGCAGAACCAATTTGTAAGGAAAGTCCTTTATTCCTTCTACTATTTGACATTGGAATATGCTGTCACCTTCCGTTCGTAATTCAGGAGATGCAGAATCTGACTGGATAGAGACAAACTGAAAACTAACAACTTATTTTACACTGCTATTAGAAGACTAAACAGTTAACATGCCGGGACCAGGATGGTTTGTCTGCGAAGCAGGCCTTCTATCTCCAGCGAAACCAATCCATCCAGCAAGACTCTCTGCTTTCTGTTTGTCAGATTTGATTGGACCCAAGAAAGCAATGGATGTCAAATTCCAAACTGTTTGAGTTTAACCAGCAGAGCCCCATGTCAACTTTTTCAAATGCTTTGGAGACATCAAAACACAACAACAACAACAACAACAAAATAAATAAAATGAAACGCACATCTTTGTCTTTGTCTGAAGCTACACTAATAACATGAATAATGGTGATGAGTTGATTGACTGTACTGTCAAGTTTCTTAAACCGACGAGCGCCCACATCAGTAACTTTAGCGATTCTGGGAGGCTGCTATGGAGGCAAATCTGGACCACCTGTTTTAGAAATTTTGAGGTAAGATTGAATATTCAGAACCATATTTTTTTTAGATACTAAAAAACTGAGGTTTGTTTTGGTTGGTTTTATCTTCCAGAGCAGGTCATTCATGTCCTCTGCGACACACTATGATGAGAAAAATTTGTTCAGAGCATCAGCTTTGTCGACAGCGTCAAAGAGGACTGACCCGTTGACAATAAGATGTGGAATAGGTTTACTTGACCGTCAACCCCAACCGTTTTTAATGTTGACCACTTTTTTTTCTGTTAAATTATTTGTTAAAATGTCGCTATTTCTTTAAAAATAGTCACATATAATTTTTCTAAGTATAGTTACGGCATAATTTCGGAGTTGGCGGTACATTTCCCAGTAAATAGCTGCATTTACGTGATTATCTTTCAGTGCTTTTTTTTGGCTTTCTTGTATGTCCTATCTCTTTCTCTCATCTTCGACCTCAGATAGCTTGTCATAAATGGTTTATCTTTGGGACGCATCATAGCATCTTTATGGGGAATACATTTTTCTGCTATAGTTTTCAAAATTGAGTAATATCTGCACAAATATCAGCAACACTGTCATCCACCCAAAAAAAGCATCCCAGGGAGAAGACGATAATAAATTATGTACCTTTTCGTTACCGACTTTAGAGTAATCCCAAATGGTTTCACGGTATACATTAACATAACCAAGTGAAAGTTTGGTACATGTTAACCAAGGTTCATGAGCACACGTAGATATTGGACTTAGGTTTGTAACATCACTATTTAAGAAATCATTCATAGCAAAAACAAGAACAAGAATCGATGGTCCTCTAGTAGGTTCCTTTACCAACTGCATCAAGTTAATTCTAAGGCAAGAATTCAAGAAGTACCATTCGGACGTTGTTTTGTTGATTTTAGAAACCCAGCATATGCCTGGTATATAGACTGGAATCACTAGTAACAATAACAACATGGGGAGACTCCACTGATGCTTAAATTATCGAATCTTGAAAAGAATCGAGAAAATTATTAAACATTGCTACGGCTTGTCTGGGTGGTCTGTAAAAATTTGCAACAAAAAGTTTGAGTTTGTTAACACTTAGTTGAATCCAGACTGATTACAAAGATGGATTGCAAAGCTCGTTTCTGATTTTCGCACAAAAATTCTCTCCTGTATAAATCGCTAGGCCTCCCCTATGTCTGCCCCTATCACGCCTAACAGGTAAATAAATATCATCATTCAGTATAGATCCGTCCAACGTAGTTTCATTCAGGCAAATGATATCCACATTATGATAAATACACAAACTTTCGATCTCGTCTAGCTTGTTATTTGGCGTTAAACTACTGACATTTATATGCATAATGTTCAGAACATTTAAGTTAGGACCCGGGTTTTGGGTGAATATCGCCACACAAGGCTAGAGAAGAATCTGTGATACAGATAATCAGGCTTAAATACATAAACAAGAAATAAACAGCTATGTTCAAGTGGCCTATGAGAGTAAAGGACCGAATAAAATGCGATTTGCTTTCAGTATGATATAACTATATAGGCTGGGGCTGCAAAGAGTTAAGCATAATAGTCCGATAAAGCATCATTCTTCACGACATAAATTAGTTATAACAGTACAAGTTCTAAACGTGCATACCAACGTTGTGATAGCAGCAGTCTAGCATTAATATGCAGTATCGCCTATTTATGTCTGTGTGCCGACTCAGACATATTGTTTTTCTAGGATTTCTTTCTTTCTTTCTTTCTTTCTTTCTTTCTTTCTTTCTTTCTTTCTTTACAGGCAAATTTGTCCGACATTTCGTTTGAAAAGTATTACATGTAGAAACTCCAAACTTGGCACAATTGACTCCTTTCAGTTTCACAACCACAGACCCAACAAACCATCGAATTTTCTAACCTCCACCTGACTGGAGAGGGCATCGCGTGGTGGACACTCCTGGGCATAGGGAAATGCATGTTAAAAGCACCAATCTTCAAAGTAAACTTTAGGTCAATTATAGCAACACTAACATAAATTGTAAACCAGGCATTTTTAATTTGAAGATGTGAAGATTTTTTCACAGGCCAAATTAATGAGACCCTCATACAGTATCTGTGTATTGACCACCACACATGCATAGATGTCAATTGGTTTCTGTTACGTGTGGGGTTAATCACCAGAGTAGTTTGTACAACCTTTAAACTGAGTACATTTTGGCAGCATGTGCTCATGATGCCACAGCATATGGCTCTGTGGGATATAACCATTCATACAAGTGTGGTGTTTAAAGGGCAAAACGCCATTGTTTCAGTTATGCTTCACTGATTAGGCAAGCTTTACTGCCGTAAAATAGTCTTAACCTATTGTTATAAGTTTAACATTTTACGAAAGGCTTCATTAATAGTTTAGAGGCCATTTTCGTACCACACTTTAACGCCGTCCATCGGCGCATGTGACCGTACACGATGGTCCCATGCGCGGATGTACGGCTCGGGTCCCGGTGCCCGACCTCCCCGCCCTCTACTCCTGATGTCCATGCAAGTGCTATCATTTTGATGAGTTTTAATAGTGTGTTCTATATTGAATTATGTGTACCTCTGTATATTTGGCATAATAATAATAATTATCTGTATGTATTTTGATCTCCGCCCAGCTAAAGGGTAATATGACATATTTTATTTATCTTTAGCTGACATGTTTCTCTGTATGTATTATCTGTATGTATTTTGATGTCTCCTCAGGAATGGGGGTTAATAAATATTATTATTATTATTATTATTATTATTATTATTATTATTATTATTATTATTATTATTATTATTATTATTATTATTATTATTATTATTATTATTATTCAGCTGAGATATTCATGTTATTTTACCATGTAAACCTTGCTCTTTGACTAGGGCCTATGTTAAAACTATACAATCAAGTAGTTTTACCCCAGCAAAGGGGCTTTCTCTAGGCATGGAGGTGAGACAATCACTAGGCACAGTGGTCCACCTGTGGGGGGAAAGTCCTGAATTACACTTCTACAGATGAAGTCTCGCCTTTTTTATAATGAGAAGTCATGCTTTTCAAATTTTGCAAATGAGGGTTAATTAAAGTTTTAAATCTTCAATATTTTATATACTATAGTAGATGTGGTTCCGAGTGTATAGGAGTTTGATCATAGCAAGGCAAAGGTCATGTCAAGGTCAAAGGTCAATTTTAGGTAAAAATATCATTTTAAAGGTCAAGGTTCATTTCAGGTCGAGGTCATTTCAAGGTCAAAGGTCATTTCAAGGTCAAAGCCCACTTTCGATGGTGACTTTCTTCTAGCCATAACTTGGTCAATTTTTATCCAATTTTGATCATGTTGGGATCAAATTGTAACTATTGTAACTCTGCACATTTTGAAACCTACATGTGACCTCTAACGGTCAAAAGTCAATGTCATTTGGGCCTTTGAAAGTTTCATGCAGCCATAACGGCCAATTTCCATCCAATTCTAATCATGTTTGACTCAAATTGTAGGTATTGCAACACTGCACATTTTTGTAAGAACATGTAACCTCAAAAGGGCAAAGGCCAAGGTCATTTGGCCCTTTGAAAGTTTCATCTTGCTATAACTTGGTCATATTTCATCTGATTTGGTTCGTGGGCTTAAATTGTGGGTATTGCAACACTGTACATTTTTTCCAATTTACATGAGACCTGTAAAGGTCAAAGGTCAAGGTCATTTAGACTTTGAAATTTGCATCCAATTATAAGCTTAATGTAATGTGAAGTACCAAAGGACAAAAGTTGTAGCATTTAATATTTACAACATTTGAAGGCACACAGACAGATTTGCTTTGAAGCAAATCTTCATTTCAAGTTTTTTATGTGTACCCATCAACCAATCTCAGATCTTGACATCCTGCATGAATTTCTGAAATGCATGCATGCATGCATGCATACATACATACATACATACATACATACATACATACATACATACATGTGTGCGTGTGAATCGCGAAATTTACTGATCAATTTCGCAACTTCGTGTTGTTACATGGACGACTCCACATTTATTTATCTGGGGTGCTTTAACGCCTCCAGCCTGATCCTAAGTATTTTTTTAAATGCAATGCACATTTCACACACACAAACATATATATATATATATATATATATATATATATATATATATATATATATATATATATATATATATATATATATATATATATGTATATATATATATATATATGAACGACACAAAATTACACAATTGGCTAAAGATGATGATGATTATGATTAAGCGATCTTAGAAGTGGTAGTAGTCGTTTAGTAGTAGTAGTAGTAGTAGTAGTAGTAGTAGTAGTAGTAGTAGTAGTAGTAGTAGTAGTAGTAGTAGTAGTAGTAGTAGTAGTAGTAGTTAATTTAACGGAGAACTCTCCTTACAAGGGTGGCTCTGCAGGCAGGGTATGCTCCGCTGCGCGGCGAAACACACAAAGTATCTTGTTCATTCTTCTGCACAAATATACCCGAGTTAGTTTGCCCAAATCCCAATTACTGCCGCAAGCATTCATCAAAGGGGAAAAAAACGTGCTTCTTTTCCCGCAAGATTATCTTTTAGCAAAGCTCTAACCAATTTAAAAAAAAAAGAAAAAAACAAAACAAAAAAACAACAACAACAAAAACAAAACAAAACAAAAAAAACAAACAAACATACAAAAAAAAAGCCCCAAACCTAATTCTCAACTTACTTGGCAAACAAATAAACAGTGAACTGGTACAGTGACTGGAGAACGAGGCTTCTACAGCTGTCCCAAGGAAGTGTTTTAGAAGAGCAAATGCAGCAGCCATGCACTTGTATTCTATTATTCTGTCTGTGGATTTGATATTCACGGTATCAACACTTTAAATTTTTTATTAGGCATGTATACTTCCGCTGATTTGTGCGCGCGATATTTGTGACTTTTATGGCTTCGGTGTGTGTATATGTGTGTATATGTTACGGGGCATATATAATTGTGCGGGGGAGGTATATGGCTGGACCAGCAGTACTGATAATTCCTGGTCTCATGCCTGGATCAATGGCTCAAAGTACTTTTACTGTTAGAGGGATTAATACAGGGCTATGATCTGATTCCCAGTCGTTTTTTTTTTTTAAATAATATATGTTTAAACCAAGTACTTTTGCAATAAACATTGAAAGGCAATAAACGTTTTGGCGTTTCTCACCAGAAACCCGTTTCCTGGTCTTGGGGTGGATCAGTGTCGCTTGAATTTGCACTTTAACAAAAAAGTAAACGAAAGGCAATAAACCTTTTGGGGGTGTGTGTGTGTGTGTGTGTGTGTGTGTGTGTGTGTGTGTGTGTGTGTGTGTGTGTGTGTGTGTGTGTGTGTGTGTGTTGTTTGTTTGCTTGTTTGTTTGTTTGTTTTTTCTTTTTTTTTTTTTTTGATTGTTTTTGGTTTGCTTTTGTTTGTTTGTTTTTTGTTTTGTTTTGTTAATTTTTGTTTTTTGTTTTTTGTTTTTATTTTGCTCTTTTGTTTTAAACATATTTAATCAGAAAAAAAGGACTGGGAATCAGGCTTTGCCTATATAAATCTCTCTCGTGAAAAAAAAGAAAGAAAACAACAGTACAAATACTGTACAAAAGGTAAAGACGGGCCACAGGACACCACATTTGACGCAACATTGACAAGGACACACTTAAAAGATGACACCATCACTATTACAACTAGGAAAGATGATTTGCTGCATAGCAAATTAGTTTGTGTGTCTTCAAAGCATATTGGTATGGCAATGTACAACTATTCCATAACACAGGAGTAGAAGTTGGAATGGCATCTCTATCTATTACAGCTTTGAAGTTATTCAAGATTGAAAATTTCTGATGGTGCTATTTAGCGTAATTTAAATTGCTACAACTCTATTTTTAATTCATTAGGTGCGCAATGGTCATCAAGTCCTTAGAAGAATGACATCTCTATCTATTATAGTGTTGAAGATATTCAAGATTGAAAATTTCGAATACTGCTAATTAACATAATTTAAATTGCTACAACTTATGTTTTAGATTCATTACATGCGCAATGGTCAACAATCCCCTAGTGGAAGTTGAAATGACATCTCTATCTGTAATAGGTTTGAAGATATTCAAATTATAAAATTTCAAATGCCCCTAATTAGCATAATTTAAATTGCTGCAGCTACAACTTTTGTTTTAAATTCATTAGAAGCGCACTGGTCAATAACCTTCTAGGAGAAGTTGGAATGACATCTCAATCTATTACAGTGTTGAAAGATATTCAAGATTTAAAATTTCAAATGCCCCTAATTAGCATAATTTAAATTGCTGCAGCTACAACTTTTGTTTTAAATTCATTAGAAGCGCACTGCTCAATAACCCCCTAGGAGAAGTTGGAATGACATCTCAATCTATTACAGTGTTGAAAGATATTCAAGATTTAAAATTTCAAATGCCCCTAATTTGCATAATTTTACACATCTTCATTCCTCTGTATAAAACGGTCAAGCTCCTTGTATGGAGGTACAATCATGCCAAATTTGGAGTTTCTATGTATAATAGTGTCCGAGAAAAGTGTCGGACAAATTTGCTGGTAAAGAAGAAAGAAAGAAAGAAAGAAAGAAAGAAAGAAAGAAAGAAAAAAAGAAAGACAGAAAGAAAGAAAGAAAGAAAGAAAGAAAGAAAGAAAGAAAGAAAGAAAGAAAGAAAGAAGGAAGGAAGAAAGAAAGAAATATAGAAAGAAAGAAAGAAAGAAAGAAAGAAAGAAAGAAAGAAAGAAAGAAAGAAAGAAAGAAAGAAAGAAAGAAAGAAAAAAAGAAAGAAAGAAAAGTGTGTGTTGACACACACACTTTAATTACATGAAGTATGCATTATCATCATATAAAATCTGACGTGGCCAGACAACCCTGTATACACACCAAGTACTGCATGCGGAAAGCTGTGCAATACCGTCCCGCACGTGCGAATTTGCTATACCAATTTTATGCATATCATGGTTCAACTGGATGCAGTCCATCCTAATTTTTGCATGTAAAATGTTGGCTTCCCTATTACCAATGTAAAATGACTCAATAGTCTTCCGTTTCCCTTTATCCAACTTACGCTTTAATGTATCTATATATTCCCTATTTTTGAACACTGGATGGGAGTAAATTCCACTGGCGAATCATTGCGGGAATAAAAGAACTATAATAAGTGTTAGTTTTTGTACGGACCTGGCTTATGTTCTGTCTGGATCTCACGTTATAGGCCCTATGCATTTCTGTTAGACACATTTTCTGGAATCAAATCGTGTAAATATGCAGGTGTATGCCTATTAATTATTCTCTAAAGATTTGTGAGTCGGTGTTTTTCTCTGTGCTTAATGAAAGTCTCCCATCCACTTTCATGGTACAGGGATACGTGACTTGTTCAATAAGACACACCCGTCACTGGCCGGGCTACATCCAGTTGATCACCTTCCAGAAGGTCTGCATCAGACTTTGTGCACCCCGCCCACACAACATCACCATACTCTAAAATAGGCCTAATGTAGGTAATATATATCAATTCTAAAGTGCATCCGCCGAGCCTATGTTGCAAAAATTTCATTAATCCAATTAGATCCCTTGTTTTGGAGCCAACATCATTTTTGTGAGGCGACCATGACAAATCTGCATTAAGAATAAGGCCTAAATGTTTGTGTTGCTGCACAGCTTTAAGTGTAGCAGCCCAAATGCAGGATGGGGGTGCTGTGGCGGCCGTCGCATCTTACTAATAAAAATTGATTTAGTTTTGGATCTGTTGAACGTAGCTGGCCATTGCTTAGACCAATTTTCAATTTGTTTTAGGTCATCTTCGTAGTGAATTTGGTGTTTTTCACCAGAAAGCCGTGCATAAAAATGTTAATATCAATGCCGATATTGATAAAATTGCATCAAAAACTGTACACAGATGGTTTGAAGTGTTATACCCAAATCTAAGCCAATCGGGAATAAGCGAATTTGCTGTTTAATTTTATTTTTTTAAAAATGACAATATGTTGGCTAATTTTCCGACATCGGCTGTTTTTGTTATTTGTAAAGTTGGTAGTAGGGACTATTTTAGTTGAGTTGAGCTGCAATAGAATGAGATGAGCGCGAACTCTTTAAATGTAATGTGGTGGATGATAAAGCTTACGTGTATAATCATATTTCGGATAAAAGGAACGTTCATCAACATTTCAACTTCATGCAAATGTTTGTCTGTTACAATAGCCAGGGTCAAGATTCAGGGTGCATGGGTTCTCAACAGAGCGTTGTGTTGAAAGGAAAGCCATACCTGTATATTCCAATCATGTTCCATTATAATTTGCACTTGAATACATTGATAACGTCTGAATTTAGAAACATCACATTTTTCTTGTGTATATTTTAATTTGAATATATTTATATAAGCTGGATTATCCTAAGACCATCGAGATGAATAGTAACAGACAGAGAGAGGCACACAGGACATTGCAAATTATGTTTTCTTGTCATTTATATATGAGAGCACTAAAATCATCATATGTGGAACAGAGAGGATTCATAAAGCACAGCTGCATCAAAAATGAAGAAAAGTTGTGACACTAGATACAAGTCATATACACCCTATGACAGGGAAATTACAGAAAAAAAACTATCAGACGATCTCAATCTCAATCAAAATTATTATAACGGTTAAGAGTAGTGTTGAATACAAAGCTACATTTTGACATATCGGCTGCAAAATGAACCAAATTATTGAATGTTACTTTAACTTTGAATATGGGATTTGGATCCTGATCCCTGACTGAGTCTCATGGGAATACACACTGTAGCCTGGAAGAACTTTGTGCATTGTGTTGTGTATTCGACCCAATACACATAAAAGTGTGATTGTGACCTGTCTTGTTATCATATAGAGCTGTTATCGCAAAATCAGCGTCAGTAATCTTCTATTTATTTACCCGCCTTGGTGCATAAAAATGTCCCTTTCACAGAAACCTACATTTCTACACTGCTACAACGCATGTCTTTCCATGGCAAATATATATATATATATATATATATATATATATATATATATATATATATATATATATATATATATATATATATATATATATATATATATATGGTATTGGAAACATCCTAAATGGGTTTGTGACTTGGCTGTATACATTATAACAGATCATGAGGACCAACTAGAAAGTAGAAAAATCTAAGTTTAAACTTTTCTCAAACTATAAGCAGGATATGTACGCACGCTTTACACTCCTAATGTTCCCACCCACTCCTCTCGACACCTGCCTCCCCCGCGCCTACTTCAATACTGAGTTGAGACTGAGTGCTTTCTCCCTATTTTCATTGATCATATTCAAGTTCCTAGTTGCTCCTCCCTGCTCTTTTGTTTTTAATTTTTATCACTGAGTTTTCCTTCTTGTTGATTACGTGCATACGAGTACAGGTAAAGCCAAATTTATGTTGATGGTTCTGACAGTCGAGGGTAAATCCACATATAAGCAAAATTAGACTCGCTTGAATATAAAACTTGGGTTTACTCTTTACAGTAGGAAGGTAGCAGTGAAAACAAAACGAAATTGAAAAAAAATACATGCGGAGCTGCTGGAGTAAGGCCCGACAGACCCCGGGAGTCCGTCGTGGCTCACCGACATAGTGTGTCCTGGGGGACAGCCTACAGTTGGGTGGTACCTGCCTGGGAGGGAAGCTAGTTTGTTCTAAGCCAGAAGCCAGTCTGAGAACTGTTGATGAATTTGATATTTATGGTCTGGGAATGTGACAAAGGGCACAGTGAACGGTATCGAAGTACCGCAATAAATATCTGCTATCGCAGTTGGGTATGTGTGGATATTAACTTACCTGTTTCGGCCTGGTATTTGGATCCATCAATAGCAATGTTAGAATATTGGTACTGGTAAATTCAATATATGACAGTTACAGACAAGCACTGTTACCACAGGGTCGTTATATTTTATCAAAATATGTCCTTGATTTTATTTTGATCATAAAAAGAGGTCACTGTGAACAAAAATATAGCAAATCTGCGAAGGTAATTTTCACTGAAAGCTGATGGCGCGAAGTGGACACTGTGCAGGTAGAGGACTCGTTACACGGCGTAATACACATCTATTTGGGATATTGTCACAATGAGCGACGAAGTGTGGAGTTAATTGAATCAACTGAACACAACAACTGACACCAAGGACGTGTGTATATAAGTCCCTGCTGATACACACTTCTTAGCGAATACACGACCCAATACACACACTTCCCGCCAATGCACACGCAGATGTATGCCCCACGTGGAGTAGACCTGAGTGGTACCTATTAAGTCTGATAATATGATAAAAGTTTTATTAAAACCATCAAGAATGAGAAAAATAAAAATGAACATTTCGACAGTTTACAATATACAAAAGCAGGTACAGATGCGCATAATAAAGTAAAACAATATAGACTTTTCAAACATATATATTTTCGGCGCTCCTTTGATGCTGGTGGACTTACATATGTACAGTTCCCGATCTGGGACAACTCCGAACACAGTATACTTTATTTGTACTGGAATAAATACAATGAACTGGGCCATGTCGATTATGGCATTAACGCATACCTTCCTCCATTGAACCATTCTTTTGAGGAATTGAGACTTGGTACAGTTGGTATTTATATTTATTTATTTTATTTTATTCATCATCAGGAAAACTTCCCCTTTAAAGGGGGGGCACCAATGGAACGGGGTAAATTCCATGATGCGTCCAATATATATGTACAAGTAATTCATCTTCCTTATTGACACAGATAATATGTATACGTTAAAAATTAAGTATCTATAATTAATAATTCGTGATTTGTGTCCTCCGCACCGAAACTGGAGATAAACCACTCATTGGGATAAAACTCAAGCGTAAGGACAAGTACATTATACATATTACATTAATACAATGTAGAACATAAAGCTTCCAGTGGTATAATCATTGAAAAAGAGGCATTACAACTGTATGTGTATACAAATCAAATTACTGAATTGTCAATTCACCATGATTGCATACTTATGTGGGTTTATACTGGTATGTGCGTTTCCCATTTTCGATATTAAAGTGATTGGTGCCGATGGTTGCTGGTTCGAGACCTGGCCGTTCCGTGGTCACAAAACATACCACACATGTGAAAATATGACGGTCCCGCTGCCCACTCGCTGTGCACGCTACCAAAGCCAAGTGAGTCAAGTGAGAACAGGCGATCCTGTATGCAGCCACGGCGACTGTACTCTGGTTGATCATCTTGCATGATGATACTATCTGATGCCACCGATCACTGGAGTTTCAAATGAAAATAAGACTTCATCTGAGATATACCACAAAGGGGTACACTGTATGTCGAACAATATTCTATCACTTCAGGCACCCGTAATGGACATCTCCGTTATTAGATAACAAATGAAAAAATATAGATCCAGTGAGGGAACTGTAACTATTCCTAATAAGCTAAATGTCAAAAACTTGAGTAAATTCTTTAGTTTTGTTGTTCAGACACTGAAATTTAGACGGATATTTTAGCAACACAAAATGGTTAGTTAGTTAGTTAGTTAGTTAGTTAGTTAGTTAGTTAGTTAGTTAGTTAGTTAGTTAGTTAGTTAGTTAGTTAGTTAGTTAGTTAGTTAGTTAGTTAGTTAGTTAGTTAGTTATTTTGTTTGTTTGTTTGTTTGTTTGTTTGTTTGTTTGTTTGTTTTATTTATTCACTTACCCACTTACTTACTCATTTATTTAGTGAGCACCGAAAGCTTGAAGCATAGCTAAGGGGAGTCTGGGGACATGCTCTCCAGGAAAAAAGTGAAATTTGCACTTTCATTTCCTGCATTTTGAACCATTTTAGGCACTATCATAGACATAGTATGCGCGTATACAGTAAAACAAATCGGCAAAATAGTACAACTTTACAGCCAGCGATGGATTAACGCTATTTTTTTTTTATTTTAGGGAGAGCGGGAGACTTTGCAAAAAAGTACGAAAAAGCCGAAGACTTTGAGGCTCTGACAAGCTGGCGCAGCTCAGAATCAGGAATATAAATATATATATGCAACATATAAATACATTCGAAACTTACAAATAAATAAGAAACATGCATTACGGATCAAAATTGTGCTTTTTTGTATTTCCGCACCTAAATTAAAAACTGGTTTCTGTTGTATTTGGCCATCACAGCCACATTGCTAAAATCGAAGGTGAGTAATCGATATTCTGGCACACGGACACAGATGGCTGATACAAAAACATAAAAGTGACCAGCTGGCCGGGGTCACGGTCGTGGGAGTTGTGAACGGCTGTGGACCTGGTTTGTCACAAGAAGGGCTTCCCTGAGTGCCTGAACACCAGTAATATTACCTTGTTAGAAACCGCAACAAAAGCAGTAATGGCACATGATCAATTAGGAGTGGATATAAACAACCGATGTGACATTTCTGTCGTATTTTCAAGTGGCAGAAATGAGAATTCTTCTACGTCAGCGTGACAACTGGTCGCCCTGTCGCCTCAGGGGAAAGATTTTTTTTCTTCAAGTCATGGTGGTGTTTTGCGTACATAAAGGTCTGTACGGTGAAGTGGGCCATGCCGCGCACCTGTTTGGGTACACCGTAGAGCCATTAGCAACATAATAACAGCTTCATCGGTTTTGAAGAAATATTCACATTCCAGTATGAGTACAAAGTAAGTGTTGTCAACGATAAACGGCAATTTTAAAAAATATAAATCGTGTGACATGGTATAAGCAGTTTAAAACAACGAAATCAAAATGGAAAGTTTAATACAAACTCCATGTTTTCCCATTCTATTTCCACGAGAAATCAAAGTTGAGATTTATGCCAGCCTGACACAAAAGCGTGCTATTGAGATATTTGACAAGTCCCCGCTTGGAGAAACCGTCGGGCCTTCCAGCGACAATATAAAAATATATTGGGAAAGGGGAAGAGGCACGAGGTCATCACTACTAATTTCACTTACCCCGGTCGTTTTGAGATATATATTCACCGCATGAATCGCGAGCTATCAACTGTTCTGACGATTTTGGGGGGTGGGGGTGGGTGAGAGCGGAGGGGTGCTTTGATATAGGATAATGATGTTTCCATAGACATTGAAAAAAGTTCCGCGACGCGCCGAAGCAAAACACTGTCTTTGTCACAACACGAGAACTGAGTGAAGATCAAGAAGAGCACCACAAGCCGTTACGTTTGTCATTGATACACACTCTCGATGGTTTACCACACAAAGGTCATACAAAATAGCTTCTGGCTAAATCCAGGGTTATTCAAGTGCAAATATTGAGTACTCAATAGTGCATGTACTTGAGAGAGACAGAGACAGAGAGAGAGAGAGAAAGAAAGAACGAAAGAAAGAACGAAAGAAAGAAAGAAAGAAAGAAAGAAAGAAAGAAAGAAAGAAAGAAAGAAAGAAAGAAAGAAAGAAAAAGAAATTAAACACGAAGCTCAGATTCAAGTGTTCCTTTGCTAAAATGGAATAGAAATCTAATAATCTATACTTCTGTTTCATAAGTCTGTTTTCATTTTCAAAATGCTATTTTACAAATTACAACTTCAATCTCAAATTTCTTAATAGATTCGACGAAATGATTGATATTGTACAACACGATTTATTGCCTGTACGTGCTGTCCATATACAATCATCTCACAGTGTATTTACAGGAGGGCAGGCGAACTGCAGTTTGGATTGAATTGATGCTTAACTTAAAAACGCCTACCTCTATCCTTTTTATCTTTCATATTTCTCCTTTCATTTTTTTCTCACATCTTCAAAAACAAATAAACAAAACACAGCTATGTTTATTATTATGTTGTACAGGTACCACAGGTAATCCAAGGACAGAATACTTTATGCAGACAGACAATGAAGAGGAACAGAGAGAGGGGGGAGAGAGGAAGGGAGAGAGAGAGGGAGAGAGATTGCGAAAAAAAGGGGTTTAACATTAACCTGTCCGCGCAGGTGAAAACGTATCATTCATACTGAAGTTAGGAAACATTATAAATCGGCATACACCTGTGTTATTCACCTCCATTAATCGTCTGTAATAGATTCTCGATTAATTTTTTAAATCATTGATGCAAGTGATATATTGGCCTAATAAAACTTCGCAATTTTACTCAAATATCGATTAAAACGAACTTCAACAGTCCTTGTTCTGACAGGAAAAATAACAGTCACAACTTTTCCATTAATTTTTCATTCCCTTTAGATTTCAGCCCGCTATAAAGGAGGGTAGTTCGTTTTGGGTTAGAAGTATGCCTTCCTGGTTTCTCATCCGAGAAGATAGAGTAAAATTATCAGCTTTTTATTGGGACTGGGTGTGGGGGTTTTTTTTGGGGGGGGGGTATGTTTTTTGTTTTTTGTTTTGTTTTGTTTTGTTTTGTTTTTTCTTTTATAGTTTTTTTTGGGAGGGGGGAGGGCGGGGGGCTCTAATCAGGTTTCTAAAACCACAAGTTCTAGAATTTTGCTTTTCGGTATTCAAGACACAGTTCCTCTCATGGTCCATAACGTTGCAAGCAGATTTGCATTTGTTCAAATCAGAAACTAGCAGACTGGTCACATTTCCATTATGTACAGTATATCTAGTTTGATATCAGGAACAGTCTAAGCAATCTCATAAGTGGTATCCTTTTTCTTTACCTTGAAGTATTATTTTGTATGAATATCTTTTCCTTACGACACACGGTTTCGCAGCCAGACAACACATTATTATTGCATATATATAAAGCTCCTGATTAGGCATTCATTTCTAACAAGTGAAGGTACACCAGCTCCCTTAGCATAGTATCCACCTGGGTAACATCGTCTTTGATGTTGTACAACACAAAACTAGAATGTGAACAGTTCAAAATGTCTACCGGGGAAACATCATAAACCAAAACCAGCATGTGAACAGTTCAAAATGTCTACCTGGGAAACATCATAAACCAATACCAGCATATGAACAGTTCAAAATGTCTGCCGGTGCAACATTATAAACCAAAACCAGCATGTGAATAGTTCAAAAGAAACTCTGTTTTCACTGGACTAATTCATGGAGCATTTTACCCATCCACATTCACAAAGCAAAAATCACTTCAGGGTGGGATTTGATGCACTATGTGCCTGTATAACGACTATTTCAATCATGCGCTATGTGCTTGCTATTTACTGTCCAAATCAGTGAACCAGTGAACTCTAATGTCTTTTACCTTATTGGGGAATCAATTCATTTTTTCATTGTACCATTTCTCATGACTACTAGGCCACAATTTTAACAGCTTTTTTTTGTGTTTTTACCCAGGATAGATAAATCATCATCATCATCATCATCATCATCATCATCATCATCATCATCATCATCATCATCATCATCATCATCATCATCATCATCATCATCATCCGCGCCCGATATCAATTTTCAATTTCACAACTAAGTCGTACCTTCTTGCCTGTTACTTTTTATCACCGGTTGTTTCCATTCCATGATCTTGATCAGTGTTTTTGCATCTGCATATGCTTGTCTCTTGAGATATCAGTCAAATGGAAATTTTTTGGTGATAATGTTCCTCTTGAGTAAATAAAAAAAAATAGTCGTCGTCGTCGTCACTGCCATTGTGAACAACAACAAAAAATAAATAAAAACTAAACTAAACAGCACAACCGTATCGTACGGTTGTCTGCCCTATAGCCAGGCTGGAAAATTTAATACACAGTCATACAATTATTGCACAGTATCAGCAATTGGGTATGTGTTGATTCAGAATTTAATTTATGAAATTCCATGGACCACAAAAAGGCGAAAATGTGAAAATGTGTGCCTTTCACGCTTTCTTTTTGCGACATTTTAGCGAGATTTTAACACACACACACATGAGTACATATTTGTTCTATTTTTTATATTAGAATATTCGTGTTTCTGCTGTTTATATAATAATAATAATAATAATAATAATAATAATAATAATAATAATAATAATAATAATAATAATAATAATAATAATAATAATAATAATAATAATAATAATAATACAAAAGAGTGATTGTCGAAAAGGAGTTGTCAAATACCACTAAAATGTAGCATTATGCACCATATATATAGAGAGAGAGAAAGAGAGAGAGTAGTGGCGCATGTTTATATCATTGTGAAGTTCAAGCAACACAAAATGAGGTATCAATAAGTTCAGTAAAGGGTCACAGTAAGTGTTATCAAACGGTTATTTAAAATATGGGATGTAGAGAATCACCACATTAGATAGAACTCAGAGGTTTCCTCCCTTGACTGAAAAGATCGGGCAGTGCACAAATAGAATTATTATTATTATTATTATCATTATTATTATTATTATTATTATTATTATTATTATTATTATTATTATTATTATTATTATTATTATTATTATTATTATTATTATTATTATATTGTTTTTAATTTATCTATTTATTAATTTATTTATCGTACATTTTGGGATGAAAACCGACTCATTATCACAGCGTTTGTCACCCTAGCACGGCGACAATGTCACGTGACAGCGAACAACGAAAATAAGTGTCGCTGTTGCACGAGTAATAATCGACTGGAAATTTTTTATTGAATTTTGGATCTTCTTTGTTTACAAAGATCGAACATAATAATCAAATTAATCGGACACTCGCACGCATTCTATGGATGAGTCAAATTTTAAAATGACCTTTCTGTACAAGCGCGATTTTCAAAATTTGAATGTAACTGTCAAAAGTAGGCCATACGGCTCACCAATGAATCACTGATTCACTTTGAAATCACATAAGATCGAGAAGGCCACACTGATCCTCCTGTAAACATAAACATTTCTCTGTGGAGAATGATGTTTGATAATCTTCTAATTTGTGTGTATATTACATATTCACAAGGTACATGATATTTCTAAGTGCCACTAACCTTGCTAGAAAATAAGTCCACGATATACAAATGAAGTTGGTTTTATCCTGGACCTACTATCAGATAGTAGGTCCATGGTTTAATCACACTTAATTCTGATGAGCGTCCAAGAAAAAAGTATGGCCTAAATTCATGAATCGCTCAATAAATCAGGTAAAAGGTAATGCTCAGTTTATGGTAGATTTGGCTGGAAGGACACGAGGTATGAGATATGTTGTAGCAAGGATCTCTGGATGCCAACTGTTATTGGCATGCAGTATGAGATATGTTGTGGCAAGGATCTCTGGATGCCAACTGCTACTTCTACGACTGCTACAGAAAAAAATAAGTAAATGATAAAAAAAAATCACCGTATCAGCATAGATAACTGCAAATTATGGTTGGTAATGTTTCCATATCAAGATGACAGCCACATATCACTCTGAAATAAAGCGTGTTTAGCCCAGCCATTTGTTACGCCTGATGATTGAATATATGCCATTACAAACCATTCTTTGGTTGCTAATTTCTCCATATTATAGCTCTCATTACTTTCATACTAACAAGAATACATCGAAACCTGGTAGAGGGTCAAGCATTATGGTTGGTTTGGGACCTCTTTATTTTATTTGCACGATTGCTCAGAAAGGCATAAAAACTGAATGAAACAATTTGCCGATCGCAGAATGAAGAAATAACGGTTCTTTTATTGCCCAGTTTTTATTTACGGGGCGGCACAAATCAAAGTAAATTCATACAGGCAAAATTGTCCAGAAATGGTGCATTGGAAATTACAACAGATCCTCTTAAGTGTAGACCACAAGGGGAAGCATAACGTACATGGACAGCGCACACGACTTACCAGTCCTCTCCTGTCAGAATGTGTTTCCGAAATTGTGATCACGGCCTTATTTTGATATATTCATTCTAGATTTTCACCATCCATTAGCCTGTTACCAAGAGTTTGATACATGTTAGAGTTGGCTAAATTTATTTATCTTTTAACCGGGTTGACTGCAGATATATATATATATATATATATATATATATATATATATATATATATATATATATATATATATATATATACATATATGTATATATATATATATATATATATATATTCCTGGTGTTGGCAAAGATAAGAAAGGTTTGGCTAATGATATATATCTCCATTTTTTTTTAGCCGAGCTGGTCACAATTCCCATCGTCAGCAATGCAACACAGTCTACGATTAAGTTAAACAGTTAAATCTTTCTATTAGGACCACCCATACTCTGGCAAATATAAGTCTCAATTGGGGAGTGGTTTCAATATGCAAAATGGTATCAAAGAAAACAAAATTTGGACTGCGGAAAGCAGGTCGTAATAGGGGAATGGTCTCATTGCGAAGAGATTTCCATAAAGAGATAATATTATCTATAATTTCTACCTTTGTACACGATGCCTCAGAAACCATGAAAATGAAAATTTACACCTCACCATCCCAACACTGTCCCTGTGTATTTTTGCCTTATAATCAGCAGGCAAAAAGCAACCGATTTTTAGGTTGCATGAACAAGTGAACAAATGAATTATAACACAGGTAAGCACCGGATGCATTTTCAAAAATACATTGGTCTTTTTATGTATATATCTTCTGACTGCCACTGAGCAGACCAAGTTCCATGTATTAGGCCCACCCCGAAAAAAGAAAGAAAGAAAGAAAGAAAGAAAGAAAGAAAGAAAGAACGAATGACTGAAAGAAGGAAGGAAAGAAAGGAAAGAAAGGAATAAATGAAGGAAAGAATGAAAGAAGGAAGGAAAGACATCTTTTTATTCTGTTCGAGACGGTTCCTGTTCAGAGGTTCTGTCATCGCTAGCTGCTGTCTCAAAGTACCCATGCCCTGAGGCCAACCAAGACAGGCGTGACAGGTTAATAACATGAAAACAAGGAAACAAAGTATATATCCTATAAGAGCGTGTATATTGGTGTGGGCACATCAAACGGTTGTGTTATTTTTCCATTCTTTTCGCAAATATTGTTTATGATAATACTCCTTATAGTAAAATTCAAAGATGCGGGTTTAACCGTGATCATCAATCGTCCGTGCTGCACGCATAAAATAATGAACAAGATTTGAAACAGCCAGTAGAGTTGTGTTCATGCTTGTTGATGGTGGGATTCATAATCACAATACATGGGTATGCGTTTTTTCATCAAGCATCGTTTTCATGTCAATTGAAAATTTGCTCTAAAAGAAACTCGTTAAGAAGCAGTAGGTCTAACATGTAATTTGATCATTTTGTTACCTATCATTACGGTTTGGGTTGAGGTTCCAGTTGTATAATTTAAGAATGGGTTGTAGACAGTAGTTTGTGTAGTGGGGCGTTGCGTGGCTTGCAGGCGTCCCGTAGTCACACCTTCTTGCCGTTCATTTCGCTTTTTACGTCTGTGTGCTGACTCAGACATGTTCTTTTTCCACCAATTCTTTGTTTGTTTGTTTGTGTAAAGGGGTAGATTCAACAATGGAATTTTTAAATCATTTATTTAAAAATGTATAGGGCATAGGCCTACAGAACTGGGTTAACAATCACAAGGACATGAGATAAAGTCTTCCAATAGTTGACCGCAACTTAAGCTTTCACGTTAGTTGACGGAAGGGGGGAGGGTGAAGGTAAAAACAAGAAGTACCATAACATAAGCCTGTAGGGAAGAAGCCTATCGCACTAAGGTTCAGGATCTTTCTAAAACTGGTTGTCCCAACAAGTGTAATTTTTTAGTATTTTAACTGCTTTGTTTGTAGAAGCCCAGGATGACAAATCCACTTTTTTTTTTTTTTTTTTTTTTTTTTTTTTTGAGCTCGACTATCTTCTCGAAACTGTATCCAAGATACTTAGGACAGTTCTGTCACTGTAGTACACTGATAAACTCAATCTACATTTGCTTCTTTTCTTGTAATCTTGATCAGCTTTTCAAGGTGTTAGACGTAATATTTCGCATATTTTGAATTAATCAAAATATAATGATCCCATCTACACAAGTGACCCCATGGATAAACCAAACCAGCAAGAAACCCACATCTATCTGATTTAGGCCTAAATGTTGCCTCTTCGGTCAAACGTTCTTTCAATCTTAGCTAGTGATTCTTCGTGAAATGAAAACGTGTATCACCAAAGCTTTTCTAATTCTTTTGGTGTATGTTGATCAGAAACACGAACACGCGAAAGAGAGACAAAACTCGTCGACTTTAGCATCTAAATGACTGGGATTAGCATTGCATTCCATTTAACTCAGAGTAACGAGTGAATATGAAGCTATGTGCGCAATATGACCTGTTGAGATCATGTTTTCTATGCACACAAGCAAAACTGGACCACATCATTGTATTCAGGGTTGAATGTTTTAACTGCAGGCCATCTCATATCAATGAGACGTGACAGAACAAAACGATCGTGTGGTTGATACAAGTAAAATATTCATTTCATATTTCACATGGGTGTGCAGTGCGCTCTGCTAGAATGCAAAAATCTAACGATATGATAGTCGATAGCCTATTCATTTAATTTGTGTGACGACAAAAATAACGAAAAATTCTTTCTTTTTCTTTCTTTCTTTCTTTCTTTCTTTCTTTCTTTCTTTCTTACTCTCTTTCTCCTCTTCTTCTTCTTCTTCTTCTTCTTCTTCTTCTTCTTCTTCTTCTTCTTCTTCTTCTTCTTCTTCTTCTTCTTCTTCTTCTACAAATTCCCAACTCTAATTATGTCCGTGACATTTGTTACGGAACCAAATGTGTACCGTGAAACAAGAAACGAAAACAGAACAACAATGACACCCACCCACCCATCCCCTAAACACTTTTGCTGCATGTATAGGATTACAATGGACAAATTTCAACTTGAACCTTATCAATGCTGTTTCATAATGTCGCACAAGGTAAATGTTCTTTGATGTGTTTGTATATGTACATTTGTGGTCTCAAAACCAGTGTTTCTAGGGAGGTTTCAATTGTGCCATTTCAGCGTGAAGAACTGCGTGGGATCTTCTTGCATCGGTACAGGTGCAATCACATCATATCCTGCATCTACCTTTCTGTCAGCGACTGAGTGAGGACCATATCAAATTGTCGGGCTTGGGATAGTTATGACCAGTAGTGCTTATCCTATGTTTGGACACCACCAGTGCACAAGATGAAGTGCTTTTAGCTCCTCTTTGTTAAGTTCGTAAAAATCCCAGAAAACAATGAAATCCCACTCGGGGCATTATGTTTATGTGTGGGAGGACACCAATAATGCTGCAGTGCTGGGCACCAAGGGGCCTGGCGACGGGGTAAATCCCCTAACATCAAATGTATGGAAGGGCGTGAGTGCAGCTGATGCTTTGAAAAATAAACGAACCAGGATGACCCTAGACAAGACTGTGTATAAGTCAGTCTTGTATTGGGGTAGGTACCTCAGGGCCTGTTTGTAGAAGCCAAGTTTGATAAGGATATGTGTAGATGTATACGAACACACGTGCATGTGTATTTTACATGTTTGTATACTGACACCGTTTCCAGTGCTTGGGGACCATATACTATATTTAATAGCCATTTACTTGTTTTGCTAAAACTATCTGCCAGTATTTTTTACTTTCGGTCGTTTTGGAAATACAGCTAGAGTAGCATAGAGCATTCCAAAAGAAACTTGAATTTAAGGCAAAGAACGCAGCAGCCGCTACTCACGCACGACCAGATTATTATCAGGCAACAATAATGTGCAAGAGTGCAAGCGTTTTCAATGATCCGTGTAGCCATTTCATACTGACAAATATTTACACGTTTGCTGAAGACGGAGAAAACCAAATTCTTATCGGTTATATCGTTTCAGCGTCAGGAAGTGTCAAGTTAAAGTTAAGCCGACCACCTCAGCTGAAAAATATGTTGCTTGGTTGTCGAAATTGGTACATTTGGCCGGTTCAGCCGACATCTTGACTAATCTGTGGGACTTTCCTCAAATGCACCGAACCGCCTGGGATCTTTTTTTCTTGGAGAGGGGGGGGGGGGTGCTAGGAGGGATGAAGGATTCTGTCGCTCAGATAAAATACGAATAGGAAGTTGTGTGAAGCTTTACCATTGCGTTGAGGCCTGCAGTACCCGTGCAGGCATGCTGAAATGCGAAAGCCTTCCGTACTAAGATTCTGAAATATATTTTGCTCACGTGGTGAAGTACAACAGAATAAATCTTCAAATATTTTGTAATTTCTTTAATTACAAAGTTCTGTTTAAGAAAAGACTCTTGTTATGAATATATATGTTGTATACATGTAAGTAAAACAGAACACTTACCAATATTTGTGAGCCCGAAGCACGTTAACGTTCAGCCACCCGAAGAACTTGAGCGCCATCTGTTAGCAATCCCAAGATCTAAAAGCGTGCGATAAACCCGGATTTAAATAAATCAAGAGAAAATGATCTCTAAGCTCGCACCAGCGATATTTTTCTTTAACGTGCTTTAGTTTATCGTCGTTAACGAGGAATAGAAAAAAAGTAACAGGATGCACTCAAATTTTTTTCATCATTAATTTCTTTACATTTATATGTTTGCTCTAGATGTCGACTGATGCCACTCACTTTCTGAACATAAATGTAGC